>CAOJBK014774621.1:0-12206 GCA_948294925.1 Codiaeum variegatum
CATATGCTGAGTGTAAGATGTAGGGTATACACTCCTAACAATCTCCTACTTACACTAGAGCCAATCTAGAGCCGAATAACTCAGTGTATAAGAATCATCATTGAAGATGGAAGTCTAACTGTTAGTTCACTCAAAGCTTTAGTCATCAGATCTGCTGTTTTAGCAGCTAACACTATTTTCTACCTTACATGTCCCAATGACCTTATCCAAATACATGCTTTTGCCTTTCTTTATGTTTCGATTACTAGTGAGACCTTGGTTCCTTTCCCAGAGCATTGGCTCCATTCCTTCCTAGTAGAGAGAGACTGGTGAATGGTTGGAACCACACTTAGTTCAGTTACGATCTTTAAATACAAACACCTTTGATTTGTAGCATCTTATGCGGTAAAATACTCAGTATCTATAATAGAGTTTACAGTATTTTGGCTGGAAATCCTTAGCAGTCAGCTTTACGTCAGATAAAAGCTCAAAGCCTGGAATCTTTATACTAGTCATAAGACAAATCCATGGTTCAGGAAAAGAATAGTAAGGAACCGTCTCTCCCTCCATGACAAAATACCTGTTCAGGGTTCTTAAATATGGCCTTAGGAGATAGTCAGCTTCACCCCCTCCCCCTCCCCCTAACTAGCTTTGAGAGATCTTTCTCTTGCCTAGGCCTTTGCCTATTCAATTTCATCATCAGTATGTTTGTAGCCTAAGCCAAATGATGGAATGGAGGATGGGTACTCGTCAAAAGACTTCATCCCTTGCTGATTTTTACCCAGGCCCATATAAGAAAAATAAGCCATGTGCTTGAGGATATTCCTAATCATCGGGTTATAATATGGATCGAAGTCTAGAGAGATTAGTTCTTTTAGATCTTCTACAGTCTCATTAAACTGGATAAATGAGAAGCCAAATAAAAGATATGCTGGTAACTCAGGTTGGATCTCAAGTATGGTCACCGTTTCTAGAACTTCAGATTTGCTAGATGTATTAGCGTTGATAGTTACAATTCCATTTTTTAGTAGGAACTTGACCCTTTGATGGAGAGTTAATACCACATCCTTGACTTGATCGATCCAAGGTCTTCCCAAAAGTAGATTAAGGCATGACGGCATGTCAATAACTTGAAATGGTATCTTAAAGTTGGTTGGGTCCATGATGATGGTAAGAGTTGCCACCTTGAGAACTTCTCTTTTTGAGTTATCATAAGCTTATACAATTTGATCTAAATGGGTAAAATTAGCAGCACTTAACCCCAAGCAACTTGCAACTTTCAGCAGGCAGACATTCAGTGCAGACCTGTTATCCACTAAGGTCATTAGGACAGTTTTCTCCCTCATAATGATAGTGATGTAAAGGGCATCATTGTGAGGTTCCCCATGTGAGATTTCATTATCAGAGAAAGAGATTGATGCCCCTTTTTAGAACTAGTGATAGATACAACGAGAGTCTCTAGAGATACATTGTGTGAGGTTTGACACTGGCTTAAAGCCTGACAAAGAGCTTGGCAATGAGGGTAAGATGACATGGCAGGCTCCATATAGAAATATTAGCCTAGGTCTCTTTTAGTTATTTAAGTATGGGATCCTCTTCATTTTTAGGAGTCCTTTTGTTTTAGGCCATAGGTCGACTAGCAGATGGAGTAGCAGTGGGTGTTTATTCTATCCTCCCACTTTGGGTGATAGTATCTATTTCATTTCCCAGGTGTTTTAGGTCGATGATAACATAGTACTAATCATTATGGATTGACCTCCCTAAGGAAGGTTGGCCAACCAGAAGAGAATAATTTGAGGAGAAATACTTCATTTTGAAATTCATTTGATGAACTAAGTAACTCATTTAGAGTCAAGAACTTAGTAGGGTGCAACTTCTATCCATTTTGTGAAGAGTCAATAGAAATTAGAATGTATTCATGTCCAACTGAGTACTTTGGAGTAATTTTGCCAATTACATTGATACCCTTTATAGATAAGGGCTATGGTGTGTTGATTGGAATAAAAGGCAATGGAGGGAGCTTCTGATGCCTGACAAAGAATTGGCATGTGTGCCATTTCTAATATGTACAATCTCGATTCATTATTAACTAGTAGTAGCTTTGGTTCATTATCTTTTGAGATAGTACCTATCCATTCATATGGGTTCCTTCTTCTCTACTATAGATCCATTGCATGATTTAAAGGACTTCTTACTTAATCATGCATCTTAGGTGGATGCCATTCCATGCCTTTTTGTATAGAGTATCACCTTTTGGTATTTAAGTGCTAGTCAGTTACCTTAGAGTTTTTCTTTCAAATTTGAAAGCTTGATCTTAGTAAATGCCCTTCTTGAGGTAGTTGTAGATGTCTCAATATCACAGTGTGAGGCCCTGTTAAAAGCTCGTGGGATTTTCTAGCACGCCTTTGAGTTTATGGCTTGAGGAAACTGACCAAAAAGGGTCAGATTGCGTATGGCATCGCAGTTGTGGATAGGTCCCACATTTGTACACTCTACATGTGTTCCTTGGTGTGCACATGTGATGCATTTTAGAGTGGCCACTTAATCTTTAAGAAATAGGTTTTCATTAGGTGATTAAGAAACCAATTTTTGTAAACACCATTTTTAGGAAAATATGATTATTTTACCCAAATAGAAAAGGCAAGCCTCGAATCATAGTTGGGTTTGGGGATTTGTGATTTGATAAAAAAATCTTTAGAAAAAGAGTTTTTCCATTTCTAAATAGTTTTGGCTTAAGAAAATGTATGATTTTGGTTAAAAAACTAGTTTTTGTGTATGTGTGGCATATCACGTGATGCATGTACAGTTAAAGGATGGCAAAATGATGCATGAATAGGCTATAATATGCATGACATCCATAAAGTAAAAAATGATAAAGGTAGAAAAAGAGGAAACAGGGGTCCTTCCTCTAGCTCACTGTAGGTTCTAGGGAAGGCACACATTCCCAAAGAAAGCGATAAAAATTAATTACACTGAAAAATATCAAATAAAAAGGGGATCCCTTCTCCAGTTCATAAATCTGGGAAGGGCAAAATTTTCCAAT
Organism: Codiaeum variegatum; assembly: GCA_948294925.1. Classification (NCBI taxonomy): domain Eukaryota; kingdom Viridiplantae; phylum Streptophyta; class Magnoliopsida; order Malpighiales; family Euphorbiaceae; genus Codiaeum; species Codiaeum variegatum. The sequence continues at coordinate 3,023 of CAOJBK014774621.1, forward strand.
ACAAATACAAACCTAATAGCAATAATACAAATAATTACAACAACACAGATAATGGTACAAGGACAATAACAAAAATAATGAAAATAAATAAAGGAAAATAAAGAAAAATATATTTTAGAGTTAAAGCCATCAAAGGGCTTACCGGCATATCCCATTGAATGGGAATCAAACTCCACATCATTCTCCCTTCTCATAAAGGATGGGGCTGTTATGAGTGGTGGTTTGGTTGATTCAGAAGCTAATTTATTTTAATTGATAAAATAATTAGCCAAATAGGTTATTAATCAATTTAAGATTTTGATTAATAAAAATGATTTTTGATAAATACGATTGCCTAAGTTCATTTTAGGGCTTTAATTTAGTTCATTGTAGAAAAGTGAATTTTGATTGTTACGAAAATTGCTTTATTTCAAATTAAAGGGCTTATTTAGAACCAAAAGTTAGAGATGCTATATCGTATTTACCTTTGACTTTCAAGATTTTAGGAGTGACTTCTTAAAAGGCTTAATGAACCCAGACCTTATCTTCGTTGTGCTCAGAGAGAATTGATGAGTTTCTATCTGGATTGGACTTATGAAACTTGAACCGTCTAACTAATCAGAAAATAAACTTTTTTAGTTGAATTTTGGTGTTTCTTTGGTGTATTTTTGGTGTAAAAATACATTTTGAGGGAGTCTGGTTCCGGATTGTAAAAACTATCAAAAGTTGTCAGAAACTAACCCGGGGGGTAAAATTTATAGAAAACTGAATCAAAAAATCTAGAAAAGTTGAGGTTAAGGCGTTTGGGCTTAAATGTATGCATTTGGGTCTAGTAGTCTAGGCCTAGTTTTCTGGGTCTAGTCTAGTATGATTCAGTTATGTTTTATGAATTTTCTAAGTCCGTTTAAGGTCCCATTTAAGAGCAGTTTGAACAGTTGGGCTCGTATTAGTGGGTCAGATTTAGTTGTACAAAAATTAGAGTTCACACACGATTTTTGTTCAACCTCTTAGATACTCGTGCAATAATATAAGGACCTAGATTTTCACTTAATTCTCACAGAGATAGGATGGAGAATGAAGCTATCGTGTATTTCTACCATTAAAGCTAGTGTTGCAAGAGCATCAACGTATTTGTTTCAAGTCCTTGATAAATGGTGGAAGGACAAGGAGTTGAAATTGGTTGCCAACTCTTTAAGATGTTTATATTAAGGAACCAAATGTTATTCTTTGATTTTTTATTTCCTCAAGGCTTGGGAGACTATCAAGTTTGAGTCCTTATATACCTTAAGATTTTTATGCTAATTTGGATGGTTGATTCAAACCCATAGATATAAGCTTCATATTCTACTTCATTATTGGTTACCTTAAAATTTAGTTTGATTATAAGAGGCAAACTCTTGCCAACTTATCTAAGGAACACCATATTGGCTCTAAATCCTTTATTGTTGGTTACATAATCAAAGAATAATTTTGAGGTTTCTTCTTTAATAAGGAGAATATCTTCATAAGGAAATTTAAATTCTTCCCAATAATCATTTGTCGGGAATGTGACTGATTGGTCAGTAATGACGCTACCTTTAATAGCCTTAATTTGGATGTATTTGAGATTTTAAGCTGCTAAGATGACCATCCATCCATCCATTTTACTATCAAGAAGGTTTTTCCATGAAATATTTTAAGGACTCTTATTAGCCAAGACATATGTGATGTATGAGCCTAAGTAGTGTTATATTTTTGTGGAATACCTATACTAGAGAAAGGTAAAACTTCTCGATATAACTATACTTGATTTCAAGTGCAAGCATCCTCTTACTCAAGTAGTAGTTAGCATGCTCCCTAGTAGAGTTAGGAGTGTTTATACAAGCATAGCTCCCACAACGTTATTAGTGACTGATATGTATAGTAGTAATTGTTTACCAAAACTAGGCAGCTATAAAAAAGGAGAATTCAATAGAATTCAATAGGAGAATTTTATCTAAACAAAAGCCTTTTGACATTCTTCATTCCACAGCTTGGAAGAATTTTTTTTAGTAGCTTAAAAATGGGGCCACATGTTTCAGCCAGTTAACTTATAGAGCAATTGATGTATTGGAGGCATCTAAGAAACCCCCTTATCTCTTTTATATTTTTAAGAGGTGGCATTTCTAAAATGGCTTTTGATTTGGTAGGATCAAATTTGATACCCTTTTTGCTGACTATATAGCATAGGAATACTCTAAAAGAGGATCTAAATATGAATTTGATTGGATTGAGTTTAAGATTTTACTACAAAAGTCTAAGGAATAACCTCTCTAGTACTTATAGGTGTTTTTCTGTAGTATCACCTTTAATGATCATGTTGTTGATATAAACCTTAATGTCTCAGGTGCATCATGTCATGGAAGATATTGGTTGTTATCTTCTGATAGGTAGCTTCAGCATTCTTGAGACTAGAGGGCATAACATGATAACAGTTTGTACCCTATTTAGTTATGAAGGTTGTTTTCTCTTTGTTAAGTAGATGGATGAGTATCCAGATTATATCCAGTAACTAAATCAGTCAAGGATACCATTTCTATCCACAAAGTCAATATATGGAAGAGGAAATTCATCTTTAGGCAAGCCTTGTTTAGGCCTCTTTATTCGACACACATTTTTACCTTCCCATCCTTCTTTAGTACTAGGACTATATTTTCCAACCAAGATGGACAAGTGATAGGATCAATGAAGTAGTGTTATAACTATTTGGCTACTTCTTCTTTGATTAGAATTGAGCATTATCGCTTGATTCACTATAGCTTTTATTTGATAGACTTGCAATATGGATAAGTAGAAATCTTAGGAATGATAATACTTGGATCGAGATCAGTTATGTCAGTAGGCCTCCAGGTGAAACAAACTTCAAAAGCCTTAATAATTCCTTTAATTGAAGACATTTTTGAAAATGTAAATCCAATGAATTTTGGTTTTAGAATTTCATGTGTGCCAACATTTTATGGGATTTTTTTATTACATCTTTTATTTCATTTATGTTATTCCCTTTTTTTTTGTTTTGTTTTATTAAATTCATATTCATAAATTGGAACATTGAAAGAGCACAATGAGACAGTGTAGTAAGAGAAAAATCTAGTTATTTTATTGATTTTAAATGGGAAATTATATCATTGCCACATAAAAAAAAGTTCAAAGAAGATTATAATAGAAAACAAATTTTGGGAGACTTCTCAAATCTAGTCTCAAGGAGGAAGGTTAGATTCTTCATTTTTAGAGTGATCCTCTTCAATTATGATTTAGGAGAGGGTTGAGCTGTTGTTGATGTTTGGAAATAGCATTGGTAGAAGAAGTTCTTTATCATCAATTATGTATTAGATTTTGTGCCTAAGAGTTTTACAATCGTCAATCTTATGTCTTGTCCCTAAAGGTGTGTTTAGATTGCTTTTCTCAAAAGCACTTTTGGACAAAATTTTTTAAATTCCATCTAAAAGCGCTTTTTTAAAACTACTTTTTTGAGAAGTAGGTAAATTGATTCTTTTCTAAGAAGCAAGTTTAAAAAGTAGTTTTAGGTAAATTTTGAAGAATCATTTAAATAAATAAAAGAATTCTAAAAGCCTTTTTATAGCCTCTAACAATAATGTCAAATAAGTCTTTAGTAATAATCACACCTCTCATTGGGATTATAGTTCTTCAACAATGGATTAAGGATTAGCTTAGACTCTAAAGGAGTGATAACACTGCCATTAATGCTTTGCTACAAAATTTTACTTAAGGAAACACCTCCTAAGACATTAAATTTCCTCCTTTCTATTTATATATGTTTGCAAATAGAGATGACATTGACACTCTAATCCATTTGGGTAACATTACTTTGATAGGTTGTCTTCTTAAACCTTGATAAGGAATCTTCGGCTTCATTTTTTATGATACTTACATCAATACTATCTTCAATGCAGGATGCATTAGCAATCAAGCTTTCAAGTTAGATAAGTATGTATAGTCAATTTGTCTTGATATACATGTAAGAGATTCTAAACAATTATGTCCACCTATTCATTTTCAAATGGTTAATTGATCATTTGGAAAAAGTTAAGGCTTAGTGGATAGGTGCAAGAGGAGCCATCTGAATTTTAGCATGATCCAACATACATTGGACATCATTTATGGTCATGTCCCTCTGGAGATTGACTATAATGTTCTTCTATTTCTTTATAAAATTGCCAACATATCGGTAATGTCAAGTGGATTGGTGATAGGGATGTTGGTCACAACATATGTGTTAGCAAAAGGAGCATTATTGTATTGAGACATGGTAACCTTCGATCAAGAAATGCAAGGCATCATCATTTTAGAGACAAAGGCCACATAAAAAAGGTCCTAAATGTCTAGTTGGTGTGTTCGGTAGGGTAAGAATAAGCTTATGATTTTCCACTTTATTCATATCTTAGAATAACCTACATGCATATATGTATGCATAAAAGAAAAATGTTTCATGATGGCATACCAATACTTGGTATTATGGTATATTCAATGCTAAGGGAGTGATCTATTATTCAGTACATGATGTTTGGTGGTTTTGTAGTTACCTAGTGACTAGAAGTGTGATATACCTAACCACATATGAATCAAAGAGATTCACGTGGGTCTAATGGCTATGTGCAATCTCATTATCCCAATTAAAAGAATTAGTGGGTATGCCTTGGGTAGATGATTTCACTACTGGCAAAATAGTCCAAAGGCTAGAAACTCACTAATGTTACCATCTATCCTTATTTTCCTAGATATAAGGGTGCATGTGAAGTGATGCACGAAACCAAATTCATAAAATCTCATAGTAAGGATTGTGCCTTATATAAATGGATGATTGGGTTTTATGTCAATAAAACCCCCCAAGGGGTTCATTTAGTGAAATTGTGTAAATGTAATTCACCACTTAATCATTTTAGAAAATATTTCATATAAGGATGATTAAGAAAAACTAAAAAATGACTCTAAAAATACAATTTTACCTAATGGAAAAGGTATCAATCTTAAACCGAAAGATGGATTTGGAGACTTGTAATTTGATAAAACAATTTTTTAGAAAAATGAATTTCTTAACATTTTTGCTCTTAACATGTTATGAATTAAGTTGTAAGAGATAGTTTTATGTGTGCATGCACAAATGTAGAGGATGATGCATGAACATAATATATAATAATATAGTTATAATGCATGGGAAATATATGATGATAGAAATAGAAGGAATAACCAAAATAAATACAATAAAATTGAAAGTAGAAAAGGGATCTACCTTCTAGCCACTAGAGGTGCTAAGAGAGAAACACATTCCATTTAAAGTAAGATAATACAATAAAATTAAATCATAAATACAATAAAATCTATAAAGGTGTTGGTAATAACAATATAAAGAAATGAGATAACATGAATATCAAAATAAAGAAAAAAGGAAAGTAAAATGTTTTTGGAATTGATTCCCTTAATAATATAAGGAATGCCTGCATATACATGTGAGAGGCCCTGGCCGATAACGAGCCACTAGTACAAGCCTCGAGCATCTTTCGGCTTGTGAAAACGTATAGTGGGGCGAGATAGCGCATTTGACATCATATTTGGCCAATTCTCATTTGAGGAGAACCTCTTATAGACCCATTAGATGCATTGTGTGTTGTGAGTTATCACTTAATTTTTAGAAAATAATTTTATTTTCTAGGTCATTAAGAAACCGTTTAACTTCATGAAAATGTCATTTTGCCTAATTTTGGAAAAGGTAAGCCTTTAACCAAAGGATGGATTCGGAGACTCGTGATTGATACAAAATATTTGATTTTAAGAAAATCATTTCATTTTCCCAACAATTTTGGCTTAAAATTCATATGGCTTTCATTAAAAAATGTTTTCACACATGTATGGCATATTAGTGTAGTGCATGAATAGAATAAGCCATTTAAATGATGCATGAAAAGGATATAGGGCTTGAATGACAATTATAATATGAAAGCGATAAACGAAAAGTGATAAAAGGAAATAATAAATAGGGGTCCTTCCTCTAGCCCTAAAGGGTACTAGGGAAAGCACACATCCCCAATTACAAATCGAAAATAAATAAGGCAATAATAAACAAAATTACACCCAAAATAGCAAAAGACATAAATGGATCCTCTCTTTAGCCCAAGGGTCTAGAAAAGGTACACATTCCCCAAATAAAAAAAAGTATAGAAGTACTAATAATAAACAAAAATGAAATAAATAAAATAAAAATAAAAATAAAGAAAATGAAAATAGAGACAAAAGGGAGAAAATGATTTTTGAAGTTGAAGTCGTGAAATGGCTTGGCGTATCCCGTTGATTGGGAATCAAACCCCACGTCGTTCTTCCTTCTTGCAAAGGGTTATGGTTATTTTGATAAAGTGGGTTGGTTGGAGTGATCAGAAACTAATCCATTTTTATTTTTAAAAGATTAACCAAGTAGGTTTTGATCCATTCAGTTTGAGATTAAAGAAAATGATTTTGAAACATTTGAATCACCTAAGTCAGATTTTAGGATTTTAAATTATTTTAGAAACAGAAGTAGGTTTTGATCCATTCAGTTTGAGATTAAAGAAAATGATTTTGAAACATTTGAATCACCTAAGTCAGATTTTAGGATTTTAAATTATTTTAGAAACAGAAGAAAAGGATACCAATACAATTTATGGGATTACAACTTTTTATTTTCTTGGAAGTGCAATGGGAGCTTCAAAGGGCTTGATTAAACCAAAATGGGTCTTTGTTGTGCTCGGAGACAACCGTCTGAAAATACGTCTGGTGGTGTTTTTAGTAAAGGTTCGGGTGTTTAGAATTTTAATGAATATTTTGGCAATGGTTCGAAGTTCAAAGTTTGACTTTAGGTGTTTTGGCAGAAATATGGGATCAGAAAAGTTGTTTTGAATGGGAATCTAGGAGGTCCAATTTATAGAAAAATTAAATCAGAATCATTAGAAAACGGAGCTCGCACGCCATGAAGCTAGCGCGTGCGCCAAGCCACCAGCATGTGCGCCAGGCAGTTGGTGCATGCACCACGTGCTTAGCTCATGCATTAGGTGCTTATGCACCAAGGCTTTGGCTCCCGCGCTTGGTTCGCAGTCCAGGTTCAGTCCGATTAGGTTCGATTTTTTTAAATTTATGGGTTGGCTTTAGGTCTGATTTGAGCACGGTTTGAGTCTATGGGATCATTTTGATGGGCCAGATTTGGTGGTATAAAAATATGGGTTCACAACTGCCCCCTTATTTTGTATGAAATATTACTTATTTTTCCTTTACATTTAGGTATGTTGTTGCCCATAAATTGAATTTGATGAGTTTGTTAAGTGTGTTTTAGAGAAATTCAGGAAATAAGGATTTATTCTATCAATAAACAAAGTTCCTAAACAAAATGAAGAATTTGTGGAAAAAATTTAAGTGAAATCCTACTGCATGGGCCAGGCATGGGTCATGCATATCAAGCTTTCAGATCGTGCCAATCTCTGTATAAAGTCAGCTTGAGAAACTAAAAGTTTGGACTTCTACACAAGCTGTGCAAATATGATAAGGGTTCGTGCGTACCCCTATGCAAATCTCTAGATGGGAGAGCTTAGTTAAGTCTAAAACTCACAGGGTGGAATGTTAGAATGCATAGGTCGTGTGCGTTCTTAATGAGGTAGTGCGTCGAGTGTTTTTCTATGAGAAAAGAAGTTTCCAAGATGAATTCTGAATCATAATTTGAGTCAAATTTGTATTGAGATTTCCAACTTCCAAATGACTTGTTTCTCTATTTAAGCAAGATTATTGAAGGATCGAAGACACAACAAACACACAACCAACAACAGATCATCAATTCATCAAAGTTGAGAGAATTAGTTGAGATTTTTCTATTTCATTTTTTTAAATTGTTCTTCATTGTTTTCTTTAGTTTTTCATCAATTTAGTTGTTATTAAAGATTGAAATTGAATTTCTCCAAGGATATTGGGATTTTTATGCTTTTAATTGAGATTTATTCTTAACTTTAATTACTTTAATTATGAGTTTTCTTTGCATTAAGGGTATTAAACATGATTTCTCTTAGAATTATTATTAATTTGTTGATTTTTAAATCAATCATGAACTAAACTCATTTTTGTTTAGAGAGTGAAGCATGAAATAGTTTTGATATGATTAATTGGTGTGAGTTTTATTATTAGGTTTAACTTTTGCTTGATTGAATTGAATTAACGATTATAGACAATTGCTTGATCACCGATTAGTTTATTAGGGTTTTGATGATGGAGCGAGAGTGGATGTCTAAACCTAAAACTATTCAATTAAGATTCTAAAATGAATTAGGTTCATAACTTCTAGTCTTAAATCCTTTGATTAATGCATGTTTTCTCTATATTACATCTATGAATGCATTAGCTAGAATAGGGTAAGCTCTAATTAAATGATTGTATTAAACTTTGGATGTTTAAACCTAAGTAATAAAATTAATAGTTTAAAATCATAAAGGATAGAGTATGGATTGCCAATTTCTCTAGACATCATTCATGTCATTACATATTCATATTCATTATTTGTTTGCTTTTTAATTTACTTTTCAAATCGAAACAAAATCTTCTTTTACTTTTACTTGCACTTAAGAAACCAATTAATAAATCTTAGTAAACTTTAAAGATCCTTGGAATACAACCTTGGGTTCTCATCCTATGCTACAATAGCTTGTATACTTGTGGTCATTATTTGTTAATATATTTTGAGGGTAACAAGTTTTTAGCGCCATTACTAGGGATCTTTTTTAAATAAAACTAAACTTTGCTAGGCATTATTACTTTGTTTCATTATTTAATTTTTAGTTTACTGCTTTTTGTCCTATTTTATTTTTTGAGTTTTATGAATAGGAGAAGATCTCTTGAATGAGAACTTATCCCTTTTGTTGATAATGTGCACAGGATAGGATTGGAGAATAGAGACAGCACAGAGGACCCATCAGCAATTGAGTATCCACCTGTAGTTCCACAAAACCAAGGAAACAGAAACCGAGTTGATCTACCTAGAACCATAACCGATGAGAGGAGACTTATGAGAGGGTTTGCTAAGCCGATAATTGGTATGGCTACTTCTTGTATCTGCCTGGATATAACAACAAAGAATTATGAATTGAAATCTATTCACTATAATATCTTTCCATCATTTCATGGGATGGCTATTGATGACCCTCTTAATTTTATAAGGGATTTC
>CAOJBK014774796.1:0-10619 GCA_948294925.1 Codiaeum variegatum
TGGAGCTTAACCCGGACCTTCTAGTAGAAAGAAAGGGACATAATAGTTGGGCTAACTGCCCTACGGTATGCTTTTCTAAACTTGTTCCTTTTTTCACTTTTGCTATAATTATTAGGTAAGAAAAATAATAAGAATAGAAAACTTATAGATTGGAATTGACTTACAGGGTCATACGCACACATATAAGGGTAGTCAAAACCACATGATAGCTATTGAGGCTTTTATTACGAGCTTTCTAGATGTTAGGCACCATATTATCGGTGCTTCCATGATGGGCTGGGCTAGATCAGATTCCCATCGGACCCTTGATAGGAACTTGATTTTTGCATTAGGTGAGAGGTGGTGGGACACCACCAACACTTTCCACTTACTGGTAGGCAAGATGACAATGATGCTTATTGAGTAGCATTGTATCACGAGGATATGTTTCAGAGGGCATCCCCTTATTTTTTTTTATGATGGTCTGAGGGATGCTCAGACTTTGTGAGAGTTTCATAGGGATGTCCCTAGGGATTATTTTATTGTGGTTAGTGCCTAAATAATGAGGGCCTTTCATTTAGATCAATGCGCTAGGATTTGAGTACTCATTTTGTTGTTCTACATCTTCATGTCTAATGAGCGGGACTATATGTATTAGAGGATCCTCGATTTTTAAAGGATTTGAATAAGTTATTTATCTTTAATAGGGGAGATGATTCTTTTTCTACTACATATAGAGCTATATGCTTTATGTCTAAGATGCACATGATTGGCAACCATTCTATTATGATTGCCTGAATGGTCAATTTTACCCCTTTCTATTGTTTCTCTAATTATTTGATTTTTATTTTGCATGCTTGTGATCTTACTATCTTATATTTGTGTAGATTTGGGCATATGCTCACTTTTCACTTATTGACCTTACCATTGATCCTAGGGGTCCACAATTCTTTCCTATGGCTTGGGCATGGTACAATTATAGTTAGTGTACACTGCTGAGGAACTTCTCACTCTAGGAGTATAGAGAGATTTTAGGGACCTCTCTGATGGTAAGTTGTGTGATAACTTTACCATTTTTTTATTGACATGCTACTTTTTATTGATAGTTCTACTTTTCAAATGACTTAAGCTCCTTTCAACCTAAATTTAATTAAAGGTGAAATCCCCATTAATGAATCAAGCATTCTTGTTAGTGGGCAGAGGGTGATATTTGGATATAGCAGTATCAAAGAGTTCTCTTTACAAGAGGGTCATGGCTTAGACTACCATAGTGTCTTATGTTCCTATTGACCTTGTTAGAGTTTGAGGCTTCTTAGAGGATGAGGGAGATGAGGGACATCTACCTTGACTAGACAACCTTATACCTAGACTCTATAGCCACCAGATTAATGTGTGGCATTCCTTCTCTCAGTCAGGGAGTTGGTTCAATGCATGCCTCCATTCAGAGGCATTCTTTGAGTTATGCTATTATTGTGGTGCTACTTCTAGCTCGACTTTAGCTTCAAGAGCTGCTAGCATCTCTGCCTACTCAAGTAGCCAGGCCTAGTGGTAGTGGTGTCCCATCAATAGAGTATATGGCCTATGTGGATCCTTAACGGGTAGCCCATTCTCCATTATATAGGTGACACTTATCCAGAGGTCTATACACCACTAAGTATGGATGCTTCAAATGGGGAATGCACTTAATCATTCCCATTTTTTATTCTAGTAAAGTTTTTATTCTAACTATTTGTTTTGTCTTATTACAACCCTTATGGCAAGCATATGCCCAAGCTTAGGAATATTAGAGAGATGATAGGATACTACTTGAGTATAATGTTTACCAGTTTCCTTGTCTATATAGATTGGGAGAGACAAAGAGTCTCTTGTACAGCGAGGAAGAAAGCTTTTTGAAATGAGGCTAGGAGGGCGCCTAATGTAGCCCAGTGACATGCATGTATTTTTTTTCCTTTTATGTATTACTAAAATATGGTTGGGCTTATTTTGTAATTAGATTTAGATTTTGACTTTATTTCATTTTGTTTTATAAAATGCCTAATTTTTTCTTTTGAAATTGTTGTAAATTTCTAAAAAAGTACTTAAATTTCATTTTTTTTGGATGAAATAGGGGTAAAATTAGAAGTTGAGAGGTCGTTCATGGGTCATAGGCCATAACAGGCACTTGTAGACCAAGTTGGAAGCCTACGTGCACTGTTGCAGCTTATAGGCCCCGTTAAAGGGTTGTAGGCATCGCAAGGTTTGAGCAGTCTTGTTGCCTCATTTTATATTCCTCTATAAGTATGGGGCTTAGTTACGATTTTAAGTGCATAAAATAGTTGTTTCAATCCTTTTTAAAGCAGGACAAGCTCATTTTTTTAAAAATTTTCTCCCAATAATGGAGCCATATTTTAGTTTTGTGGTGCATGCTTGGTGTAAAAGCATGAACAAGGTTGAGTGGATCAACCTTGGTAGGTATGGAATGGGAGCTTTGCTCACACTTAAAGGAATAAAGATTGATTGGGAATTTTTTAAGGCTTATATTAGTCTATCAGATTTCGTTCATCATATGTTTTAGTTTAGTGTGAGTATGGATGAGATATGCCTTACCTTTGAGCAATTTTAAGCTTTTTATGGGTCTCATCCTGAGGCTTACCTAGATGTACTAGTTGAGAAGGTTGGGTTCTTTCAAGTACCTTCTTGATTTGTCTATAGAGAAGGCTTATGCTATGGATATGGATGATCGAGTTGACCTACCTCCCATGGCCATGATTTTCTTTAATGATGGTGGGTTAGAGGATGATGAGTATGTTGAGAATTAGTTGAGAGCCTTTAATTTCTGCTTGACAACTGGGTATGTTTTAGCTATCCCATTTGGTGGGGTGACATGAGGGTGGATGAACTAATACCCCAAATGGGTGAGGGAAAGTCCATAGTTACTATCATCTTGATTGATACCTTGATGAGTCTTGATCAATGCTGTAGACTAGGAGGGACTTGGAGTATTAGCCCCATATTGCTTCAAGTGAGCTTTAGTTTTTCTCCTTTTTCTTTTTCTTTTTTAATTTTAAGGATGTGTTTCTGATATTCTCTGTGCCTTTCAGGTTTGGCTGAAGGATCATCTGAGGATTATCCCAAATCCTATGAGGAAGAATTATATAGCTTGTTGGTATTGTACCAGGATGATTGCATTCCACCTTACTACTTAAAAGGAGTGGATTAATTAGCAGCTTGACGTGGGACCTGTTGATTTAGTTTGAAAGCCTAAGTGGTATGGGATTGAACAATTTATGAGAAGTACCTTGGGCTTCTGCCATGGGTAATTGCTAGGTTTGAGGAACCATCTATGAGGCTTCTAGAGTTCTTTTTTTGAAATAAAAGTGCATGGTCTTAATTTTAGTACATAAAAGTATAAGAATTAAATTCAAAAATAATTGAAAGTACATGGGCCTAAATATTATTTATTTTAATATTAGATGATAATAGTAATAAAAATTTAATATATATTTAATTTTTATCAAATGTTTGGAGTCAAGTATCATAGATGCACCAATGTATCCCAATTAAGCTGACATTTTCCTAGGACCAATATCACTCAAATGATATATTTTGATGATAATATAAAAATGTAAGCCCTCAATTTTGCACCTTCAGAATCACTAGTCACCTCATGACTCTCAACTAGACTTAAAGGTTTGGGAACAAAATGGAGGTCAAGGGGGTAGCGCCCCTTGCTGCATTAGTTTACATGGAAAATTCTCTATGTCCAAACATATTTTAAAGGAAAATTTCTTATTTTTACACCATTAAATCTGGCCCCTTAATATGAGTCCATAGACTCAAACCGAGCCCAAATCGAACTTAAAACAAACGAAGAAAGTCAAAAAACTGAAAAAAAAGTTGAACAAAGCCTATTTGAAACCGTGTGGGACCCATAGCCAGGCGTGTGTGCTCCTCTGCTAGTGTGCGCATTGGCTCCCTGGCATGTGCGCTTAATCCCGAGCATGTACGCGTCTTTTCTTCCCTGCCAAGTCCAACTTTTCTATAAATAGGACCCTCCAGGTCACATTTTCAGAACGAAGTTTTACCGAGACACTCTACCCAAATACTCACTCAAAACACTCATAACTCAAATCTCTGCCAAAATTCACTCTCAAGCATATTCGTCCAAACTACGAAGACTCGTTTCTGTTTTATGAAGCTTACTGACCTGCCAATCCCTCGCTGTTGCAAGCAAAAGGTAGTGTTCTGAATGGTAATGCTTTTAGTTCGTTTTCTTTTCATAATTTCCTAAAAAATGAATTATGATTCATAAGCAAATCATTGTCTTAATTAAAAATTAAATTAATTAAGAGCCTATTCGGTTAATCAATTTTCTTAAAACCAATTAGCTTCTGAACAAACAACCCCCAACTCTTTGTAAGAAGGAAGAACGGCGTGTGCTTTGATTCCCATTTCATAGGATATGCTGACAAATCTATTCGGTCTTCAACTCCAAGAATCATTTCCATTATCATACATTTATTTGTTTTATTATTTTTCTGTCAATATTATGTTTATTTTTTCTTTATTATTTTTATTTATTTGTTTTGTTTATTTCAATCATATATATTTGTCCATTGTTTATTTATTTTAATGGCAATCGATGTGATTCTTTTTTGGCATATATTTGCTAATGGATAACACTTCCATTGTTTGAGGAGCGAATCTACCTTTTTTTTGTTCATGCTTATTATTATTTTGTTATTTTACTTTATATAAATATTCACTAAAAGGGAAATGTGCGCTCTTCATATACCTTATGGTTAGAGTATGGATCCCGTTTATATCTTCTTTTTATTTGTATTTAATTTCAATTTATTTCGTTTATTTCTATTTACTTACTATTGGGATGTGTGCTCTCCCTAGTACTATTTTGGCTAAAGGAGAGACTCATGTTTTCTTATTATTTTCATTTATTTTCCTTTATTTATGCCATTATAATATGTCATCCATATCAATATTTTGTTCATACAACATTCTTAAATGTTATAATTGTACATTCATCATTATACAATTGTCATGCATACATGAAATCCTTTTTAACCAAATTCATATGATTTTAAACCCAAAAAGTTAGAAAATAAATATTTTTTCTAAAATTAATTTTGTATCAATTACGAGTTCCCGAATCAATTTTTTGGTTAGCTTGTCTTTTCCATTGGCAAAATATCATGTTTATGGAGTTAAACTAAAATTGATTTATTAATCAGTTGAAACTGGAATATTTTTCAAAATATTAAGTACCAACTCACACATATATACTATGCACCTAATCTGCTCATAAGGAGATTCGATAACCGGAGCCAAGTGCAATCCGACCCGTGATTGGATTTCTCAGGCCAAAAGTCCGAGGCGCCCCCTTGACGGCCTGAAGGTCGGGACCTTACAAAAGATCTTTATTAAAATAAGAAAAAAATCACTAATTATTAAGTAAGATTGGATTTTTTAATTAATTGCTTAATTTTGAGTAGGATTAAGATTCTAATCCTGATTTTATAAATACTCATTAAATACTCAATTGAACACGTTAAACAACAATTAATTTCATATAAATATGTACAAATTTTTAATTTTTGTTTCTGTAGATATTTTCAACTTGCCTCACCTAAACTCACTCCGTTTTGGCATAAGATGAGTAGGGTATAAATATGCTAAAATTTATCCATACCTAACCATTATTGACTGTCCGTCATCCTTAATTGGTATTTCCATGGAGTGAGAAAAAAAAAATTAAAAGGTCAAATTTTGGATAAAAATAGTGACCCTTTTGCCGAAAATTTAAAGTGCCTGTACTCATAAAGCAAAAGTTTCCGTTAGTGTTTTTAACTTACCAAACTAAGTTCATGCCAGAAAAAGAAAGACGTGCTCAACCATCTTCTGCCCCCACATCTCACATTACTGTAAGACTTACATTTTGGTCAAGTTTCTAAGTTAAATAGGAAAATTGATTCACCTTACAACATTTTGGCCATTATAATTGTGAAAAGCATTGTGATGCAATTGGAAAAAATGAAAAAACTCAACTATGATTTTACTGCCAAGCCTTGTTGGCTGCAGTAGCAATGATAACTTCTTCAACCAATCCCAAGTTGTAACGTGTTTCATATTTTAGAGTTTGGGTAGGATGCCTATTCCCAAAACATCACATTGTAATGTAATGTTATCAAAAGATTTCACATAAAAAAAAGTTCTATCATACTATAATAAAACTCTATGATGTACGGGGTGAGTGTTGCACTATAAAAGCACAACAAGCCTCTAAAATTAGTATGGTAGAAATGAAAATTCTAAGATGGATATGTGACTGTATTAAAATGGATAGAGTTCGTAATGAGTATATCAGATATAAAGTCGGAGTTGTAATAAAAGACAAGCTGAGAGAATGGAGACTAAGATGGTTTGGATATTTGAGTCATAGAGCTTTGAATGTATTGGTTAGAAAATTAGAACATCTTAGGATAGCTATGGAAAAAAAAAGGGAGGGGTAGATCTAAGTGTACATGGAAAAGAGTTATCCAATATGATCTAGATACTTTATGTGTTTTCGATGATATGGTCCAAGACGACCCCAAGTGGAAATGGAGAATCCATATAGCTAATCCCCGATTAACTTGGTATTAACTCTTTACTAAGTTGATTTGAGTTTTAACATCGGATTTTGGCAAAATATCTAAATTGGGTATTTGAATCCAACTTATTCATGCCACTTATAAAGGCATCTCCAACTGGTTAGCTTCAAACTCAATCAAGATGAAACTGGATTTTTAAAATGGACTTGTGGATGGAAGCTTGTAAGATAAAAAAAAAATTTGACCATGAGAGCTAGGCACTTGGCTTGACAAAGGATCTTCAATGCTCAAGTTAGTGATTGTAGAATTAAAAAGCTTTCAAATTGGGTTAGGTTGCCTGAGAATGGAGGTATTTTGAAAGAAAAGTGATAGTAAGATTTTTGAGTTAGATTTTTATTACCTTTACATATAGGAGATGTAGGTCTTATATGGAGGCTAGTATTATTTTGATGTGGCACAACGGTTGGCTAAGAATAAGGACTTTGTTTCTTGGTGGTTTGTGAAACCATTAGCTATGACAAAGATATTGTTTGCATAAAGCAAGCGCATATCTGGTACTTGGGATGTGTTGGTTAGTGCCAGAAAGATACTCTAAATTTATTGACACTCAGAGCATGGTCCCTGATGTAAGCATGTTGAGGCCAAGGTACTGAGATCAGACATCGCACTAGAGTATTTAGTCTATTTTATCTTGTAGTTAGGCTAACTCCTTTTGAGGAGGCTTCGAAGTCCTTTCGAATGGTTACTCTTTAGAGTCTTTGCTTGTTAAGGGACTTGAGGCCTAAATTTCCAATGTCTCTTACCTTTTGGGAATCAAGGGATAAGACCCTAATGCCTATTTTTTTTTATTTCATTTTTAATCCTTATCAATGTCCTTCTGTTTCATTGAAATTAGTATCCTTTGCTTGGTGAAGCTTTTAGTGAAACATCACTTTTCCCCCAAGTGATGAATTGTAAGCGAACAATAATATTAATTGATGATATTGCAAGCGAACAGTAATATTAATTGATGATGTTGCAAGCAAATAATAATCTCATTTATATTTTTTTTTATTAATATTGATTACATGAAATACAACTTTTTTTAAAATGATTTTCTATTTAAACAAATCAGCAAGAAAGTTAAATATTAGTATAACAAAAGTAATAGTTTCTCAAGAAGCTCAATATATAGACCAAAGACCGTCAACTATTGCCTACAGAAATGAAGTGCTTGGAAAAGTAACTACTATGAGAGGGCCATTGCTACTTCCTTTGAATTTTTTCCTGATTCCCCAGGTGTTGGCCCTTTATTTGTCACTTGGTGGGATTGGGCATCTTTAAAAATATTTAAGAATGATTACGAGTTTGCATGAAACCTTCAATTGTTTAAAAAGTAAAGTAATTGAGCTTTTACTGTGTAGGCACCCAATCCTAGTCAAAGAAAAGGTAGGCATTTAGCCGAGGTTAGAAAGTTAGAATCTTTTTATAAAATGAAAATATGCCCATAGACCTAGTTTTTTAGATGAGGTCAGGGGGCTTAGGGAAGAATAATGAGGGAAAACTTAGTTGAGGCTGAGGAAAATAGAAAGCAATCTATTAGGGAACTATCATGGAAATATATCCAGGAGAGGTTTTAAGAGGGTAATCCCTTTAATTACATACACATACCTCTTGAGTGGCTTCCTTTGAAAATAAAACCAATAAAATGGTCAAAATTGCCTTCAGCCTCATTTGGAGTGCAAAAGAGCCTTTGCCAAGAATTGACCCTCGGCCAAATAAAGTAAAATTTTCAAAGATCAACACCTTTGAACTTCCTAATTACCTCAACTTACCCTCTTGTTTAATTCTTTTGTGTAATTCTAACTTTGAACTCTTTACTTTATTTATGCTCATATCCCTCAATATGTTAAATGTATTGGTCATAGTCCATAGGTTGATACTTTGGAAAAGATTGGGAGGTCGAGGAGACCTTAGGTAAGTTCTTACCAGAGCTTGTGAATTCTTTACCCTTTACTTGGTATCTAACATGGTTTCTTTCCTTTTTTAATACAACCTCCTCGTTCAAAGGCTCATTAACTCGAGTGCCTTACATTCAAACTTCATTTCCCTCTAGGGTGGAAACAACCTTTCCAAAAGGTTTCTTTAAAGGAAGCTAGAGGTTCCCAAGTAATAGAGTCTTACTCCCTTCAGGGAGATATGGGGAAGAAGAAGAGCAGTGACCATTTCCCCAATTCTAAGAGATCAAGGAAGTCTAGTAAATCTCATAAATCAAGCTCTAAGTTTGAATCCTTTGAGCACCATTCTCATTGGTCTAAACACTCTAAAAACCTAGATTGGTTTGGATTTAAGACTCTAGTAAGCATGGAGTTCATTTAGGAGACTCTTTGTCTTCCTTCCCCTTTTGTATTGTACCCACACTTATTGATACCTCTCATCCTCATTCATAAACTGCTATCCAAGAGGATCCTAATGTAAGATTTTTTTATTTCTTTCTTTTGATATTTTACCTCCTGACATTCGTTTTGAATAACTTTTGGGAATCACTTCTCAATCTCCTGGTCTATGATAGACATGAGTCAGTCTCAGTCACTGAACCAGAGCAAAAATTTGCTACAATTGTGGAGGATCTTATCAAGAAACACCTTGATCAGTTGTTTATGGTCAAGGTGATAGGGATGGAGTTTTCTCCTGATCTTGAGCTAGTGAAGAATACTCAAGGATCCTTTTAATTTCTAACTAAATATGCTACTAATCGGGATATCAGTGTTGGACTTAAGTCCTATATTGATGACCTATGCTTAAGTTTTGATCAATCCCTTAACCAACTTCAGGAAGGGCATAAGTTGGATTTAAATTTATCTTGTGCCTTAGATCAGATCTCTGTGTTGGACAAGATTATGCCAATTTAACTACTCAAGATCAAGGATTGGCTACTGAAGGTTAACAATATTCATCCTAATTCTCTCGACTAATCGAGGAGATTGTTCACCTAGGGGCCAAACTTAACAAAGTGAAGGCTTATAGGGACAACCTTGATTAGGAGAATGACCATTGTATAGCTTGGGTAAAGAAGATGGCAAATGATATTTAGACTAAGAAAAAAGCTTGTTCCAGTATGAGCTAGCTGATTTCTTCCTTGGAGAACGATCTTCCCATGCTAAAGCCTCAATTGTTGAGTTCAATTGAAAGATGGTGAATCTTTTCATGATATTAGTATCTCAACATTAGCTTTTTATACAAAAATCCTTTTTAATGCATTCCTTTATAGGCCAAGGGTCATTATTTTATACTTTTTTTAGTTAAATAGTTGTTTGTTCAATGAAGTTATTTTTCCCACTGCATATTCTCTATATATTTTGTTTAAATGTTGTCACATCCCAATTTACTGGAATATGACAGTCATGGGGCTTAGGAGCAGTAAACCTATTGAAACTTGTAGAACCCCTCGTTTACACCCGTACGTGCCTCACGGTATGGCATTACTTTTATATATTTTTTATCATGCAAATATTTGTCTAGATGATTTTCACTCTCTTACCGTGCATACAACTCACACCCGCAGGGTTACCCAATACTACTATTTTACGTTTTACCATATTAGTACTTACCGATATAATTTGTCTGGTCTTACATACTTAGATACATATGTAGATTTTAGTGGGGTTTCTAACTCTTCCTACTGCACTACTTGTACTAAGGTTCTAACTACTAAAATTATTACAGACCATAACTTGTCCTAGCTCCACAAGATTGGAGCTGCAAAATTCAAGTGCTATGTCACCCGACATAGCCAAGACCTAGCTAACCCAAAATACTAAACAAAATCATTACCACCCTTTCCCTTGTCCGAGATACCACTAACTCGAACATGGACCATTACTTTTCTATTCCTTTGGAGGTGGTAAATTCTTCAGGGGTCCTGAAATGTTATCCGAAAATTGGGTGAGTAACACTTAGTTAGAAAAAAATATAACAATTCATATTTCACACACACACACACACACACACACACACACACACACACACACACACACACACACACACACACACACACACACACAAATATATATA
>CAOJBK014776008.1:0-14233 GCA_948294925.1 Codiaeum variegatum
TAATTTCAATTATGCCTTAGTTTTTATGAGATACAAATGGGCATGACTAATTAAAATGGTTTTGGATAATCAAACAAATAATTAAGCTTAACATGAGATGTTAGATTAATCCACATGAGATGTGGTTAATTAAGGTTTAAAGGTGATTCCTACTAATTATATAAACTTACTCTAGTTGACTAATTGACTAATCAAATAGTTAAATATCAACTAAAATAATTAACCATTTTTTCCCAACATGTTTCCTTAATTTAAAGAAAAGTTGTTGGAAAAGTTATGGGTTATAAATAGGGATTTTATCATCTTTTTGCCTAACACTCTCAAACACACTGAACACATAGAAGATATGGTAGAACTATTCATCATCTTCTTTCTTGGGTTAGAGAGAGAAAATTTCAAATTCACACTAAATTGAGAGAGAAAGTTTATTTTGAAGAAGAGTTCTCCAAACACAAACTCTTCTTTAATTAACCTTTAAGAAAGGAGTGTGGAAAAGCTTTCAAGTCCAAAGCCAATCCTCAAGTTCTCAAGTAAAGGAGCAAGGATCAAACATTTGGGTAACCAAAGAGAGACGATTCAAGCTTCTTGAAGAGAATTAGAGAACAAGCTTTTAGGAAAAGCTAGGTATGTTTCAAGCTAGAGGCTTTGCACTTCAAGAGCTTAACGAAGGAGGGCGAGAGGTATTTTTACTTCAAACCTTTCTTTGTTCAACTTGTGTTTTGTACACAAATTGGTGAAATATCCTTGGTTAAAGTTATAGGTCCAAACCTAGGTTTAGACATTTATCAAAGAGTTTGATAAATGACTAAACCCTCTATGTGAAAAGAGTTTTAACATAGAACTTGATTTTCAAAGTGTTTGAAAATTTCTAATGATTTTGTTTAAAGAGTTTTGACAAAATATTTTATACTAAAACCCTAGGTTATTGCAATGTTTCAAAGTGTTTGAATAATTGCCTAACCTAATTTTGTTAAAAAAGTTTTAGCAAAATTTATTTTTTGAAAAAGTTTTGAAAATCGAATCTCTTTACCGATTCCAATTTTTCCTCTGCTTCCGCTACGCGACTCTGTAACATTTCCTTCAGGTACCATGATAAGAAGATAAAGTTCAAGGCATTCAAGGAGGGCGATCTTGTCCTAAATAAGGCAGAGCTGATAAAGGGAAATGCAGGGGTCGGTAAGCTACAACCTAACTGGGAAGGTCTATATAAGGCCGTTAAAGTATTAAGGCTCGGTTTGTGACACCTAAAAGATGCAAAAGGCAAGACCCTCCCTCATGCATGGAACATCGAGCATTTAAAGTTATTTTATCCTTAGTTTGTGGTATTAGTTTCCTTGTTATCCCTTTACTTTAAAATAATGTACTTGCTTATCAATAATAAGTCTAAGTAGATGATGAGGGTGCTAAAGGGGTGCAACCTTATTGGGATGTCTAGATGCGCCTACTGATCCTAGAATCATGAATAAAATAAAAAATTTTCTTGAATAGCCAGTTGTTATTTAAATGATCCAAAGATTGTACTATATATCATAAGCAAGGTCCAAAGATCACTTCATAAAAATATAAATGATGATCGTCATGCAAAGCACTGGCCAAATAACGCAAAGCGGATGACCCATGGGGCCACTAGTTAAAACAAGTATGAGTTACAATAGATGATCCCAGGGTCATCTCAAACAAAAAAAAAAGGAAGGTTATCTAAAGTACCTTTAGCTCTAAAAAATACAAGCCCTAAAGGGGTCAATCCTAATTTTAATACAAGGGGTCAGACGATCCTTAAGCAAGTAATAGGTTGTCAAAAAAGTAAAATAGGTAAGCCCAAAAGCTAAATAAACAAAGGTAGGTGTAACAAAGAACATATGAGCCTTAAATGTTAGAGGCACACATGCTGGATAAGCCTTAGAGGCCTACTTATTGAGCTATGTTAAAATGAGAATACACAGGTAATTTGTATTAATAAACCGAGTTGTATTCATAAAAGAACCCCAGGGAAAGACCCCTTGGGTAGTCATACAAAATAATGAACCTAAGGGATATAACCCTTAGGTAGTTCCTACCTAATGATCCAAGGATAAGACCCCCTGGGATCTTCCAAAAAAAAAAATAAAAGAGAATAACTTCAGGGATTGGCATGGACGTCAACTAGGGCATCTCTCGTGGCCTCCACCTCAATAACTTCAGCTAAGGCCTGGTTATCTTGGGTCACATCTTCAATGGGGGTAGGAGGATCACCTTGAGCGCCATCACCAGAAAGGTCCATCAGGGAGACCTCCCCATCATTGGTGTCACCACCATCATCAGCAGGGGCTTCTAAGTCAAAGATGGAGGCATCGGACCTCATATCATTTAAAGCTCTGGCCTCCTCTCTAAATCTAGAGATAGCATCATCCCCTATCTGCTGACGAAAGGCCATCATCCATACAATAGACCTGGTCATGATTTTATCGACCTCTTGTTGAGCTTTCTCAAACTCCTCAGTACGAGTCTAGAGCTCTCCCTTACATTGGTGAAACTCCCCCTCCATCTTCATTTTAGCAAGGAGGGCGTCGTTCTTCTCCTTACGTGAGCTCCTGAGCTGCCCCTCTAAAGAAGAAATTTGCTTATTCTTCTACTCGACTTAGAGGGATATGGTATCCTTCTCCTTCTTAACGATTTCCTTCTCACCATCGAGAGCTCTTAACTCATGATTAGTGAGTATAGCCTCAGTGAGTGCGAGGTCTGCCACTTGCAGAAAAATATAGGGTCAGTATGTAACTTAAAACACATGGAAAGAAATATTTGAGCTTACCCTAAAGGTGTGTTGGATGGTAAGCTGAAGACGCCTCTAGTGGGTCATCTTCTCATATCTCTCAAAGTTGCTCTGAAGTCGCATTGACTTCATTATGTTGTAGTAAAGCTCAGGTAGTGTTCTCCCCACAGACCCTCCTTATTACTTCGGCGATGGTCTCTATGTCGCCGATGATGGGAGTAGCCTTGTGACTGGAGGAGGAGACCTCACTAGCCCATTTGGACCTGCTATGGGTAACCACCTGGCCCTTGCTTGGAGGAGCTAGTGATCGTGGAGAAGGAAGTGGTGTCCCAACAGGACGATAATCCTTCTGAGCAGAAGCACCTCCCTTAAATTGAGAGGACTTGGAGGAGCCCTTCTTTGACTGTGGGGTAGTGTTCTTCTACTCAAAGGCCTTCATCCTTTAGAGGATCCCTACCATATCTGCAAATGGAAGAAGAGTTCAGTATTTACTTCAAATTGATAGATGTATTAAAGTTAAAGGATGTACCCTCCAGTGTCATTCATCATGTAAAGGTCGTCGGGGATCCTGACCTCATACTTATACCAATGGTCCACTAGGGACCTTACATCGAAGCATCCATACTTCTCGATAAGTTCAGCTATCCTCTTGAGATCACGTTGCTCATGATAGGTCAGCTGAGGGAGGTCCTTGGTTTTTAGAAGTGGAACCTTGAGATTCCACTGATGAAGGATGTTAGCAAAACTCAAGTGCGAGATTATGAAAAACCTAGTCTTTCAGATGGATTTGAGGAAGGAGGGCAGGATGAAGCACTTGCAGTTCGTTTCTACTTGAAGATGGTTGTTCTCTCCTTTCTTATTGGGGATAAGCCAATAGATCCCTAGGAACTCCCTAATAGTCATGGCGAACCCTCGAAAATAGGATAACATTTGGATCCCCCTCATGACCCTCCAGGCGTTGGTATGGACCTGGGCCATGTTCACACTATATGTTTGTAAAAATTCCCTATCTAAGCTAGATATGCAGTAATTTCATACCCGCCATAAGGTCTTCTTGGTAGATGATTCGACTATTTCTTGCAGGTTCTTGAATAGTTCCAAGATTAGGATTCGATAGGGAGAGGGTAAAGTCATAAGGGTGCCATAGGCCTCCCTGAACCAAGCAAGATCTTCTTCTGTTATGGAGCTATAGATTTGTTCAAGTGGGGTTGCTACAGAAGCCTTCTTTGAAACTTGTGGTGGGTGTGTGTGTGAAGGGGGGGGGGGTCGCTATCCCTTTAAGATGCTCTCATCCACTAAAGTGTATGGATAAGAAGCAATGTCTGACGAGGGAAGAGCGAGACCCTTCCCTTTAGGGTCTTGACACGCTGGAGGGGCTGGAACGTTCTCCTCAAACACGAGAGGAGTAAGCTCGGGTGACAATTCCAAGTTGGAGAATTGGGGTTCAGAGGCTGATCCTGGGTTCTGACTATAAGATGTGGAGCTCATCCCAATAAAAAGAAGACCCTAGCCTTAATGATCCTAACCCTAGATAAAATAAAAATGTAAAAGGACTCAAGTGGTAAAGGAAAATACCTGCAAATTGTAGTAAGAGATCTTGAACGAAAGTTGTTGTTGAAGGAGGGGTCGTCGGGTTGCTAAGGGTCGTCAGAGATTTGCATGCACAAATGGGTATTTGGGAGGAAATGTGAAACTATTTATAGATATAAAAGATGAAGTTAAAACGACCTCTTCGTAAAGAGTGAGGCCGCCACATGTCCTGCAGGGGTCAATGGCGGGAAATGTTTCGCTCAAAGGAAATTTTGAATAATTGGAGAAGCAACTTGACAACGTGTGGTGCGGCATATAGGGGCCTCAATCTTTGACTTAAGGACTTGTGTGGGACATGTGATAACTCACCCCTAGAGGGGTCCACCCTATGCGACCCTAAGGGTCGCCTATATTGGATATTATGCTATAGGCAACGACTGGGGTCAGCTTATATTTGAGTTCCTACTTAGGACCCTCGGGGGTCGTTCTCGTTCAGTAGGGGTCGTCCACAACCAGATAAGAGTAAGAGATCCTCTCCGAATTTGTAGTCTAAAAAATAGCTTATCCGATAACTACAATGTATTAGATAGAGATAACAGTTATCCCCGAAATATTAGGGATAAGGATGGTTTGTGGCCTATATAAACCAGTGGAGACATTGGGAAACAGGTTAATCACTTCATTTTCTCTTTCTATTCTATTCAATTTTATATTCTGCTTATTGACTTAGGTATCATAGTGGCTGTCCTCAGGAGTCACTCCATGTCTTACTTGTATGCTTTCAGGATCTTGCTAGAAGTTTTGGATGTGAGCCACGGGTTTTCTTGAGTCTTGAGACAACACTAATATTTTGAATTTTATTGAATGAAAATGGATTCCACCGCCTTATAATTATATGAAGATCCACATAGATACCAGTTACTAACAATGAGGCAGTTGTAGCCATCATTTGTCGAACTATTGATGGGCATATGAGGGATGGAGCTACCTAAATTATTTCTTGTGGCTTTCCTTTGCAGGTTAATGCTAAAATTTTAAAATTGATTTGCTTAGAACAGTGAGAAAGAATGATGATAATATATGTTTGAATCAGTCAGTAAGCAATGATTAATATGCGGTAATTCCTTAGAAAATTAGTGCTATTTTGCATCATATTTTGTTTTTAAATAAAAGTTTAAAATTTGTATTTTCAAATGGACTAGTATGAACAATAGAGTTATAGACTGTTACATTCCAAGCTGCTAGCTCAAATTTTGCTTTTAACTGGAAAATGAATTGGCCTTATAGGCTATTACTTTGTATGAGAATTCAACCTGAAGTTTCATTCAATGAAATTCAGATCTATTTTGAAAAAAAAAAAAAAGCAGTGGACTGTATGTAGTTATGGAGGCTAGCACACAGTACAAGAATTACACTTTCCAACTAAATACCAGAATTCTTGAACCATGGTCTATCAAACATATTATCTACAGTTGGAGCTTTTCTAAACGGATTTGAAGCCCAGGGTATAGGCCCAAAAGCCTACTTATTTCTGAACAAGGAAGCCTTGACTAGGAGCCAGAAAAGATAAAAGTCTGGTGGAACGGATCATGGGTCGGGTAGTAGATCTCACGGGCAGCAAAATCCTTCAAGATAAGGCACACGTCTTATCATTCTTATCTATATCGACCAATAAAATGTCACGCATCGCAACGAATCAACGGCTGTAAATTCACCAATCACACAATTTTTTCAAAATAGTAGCCGGATCGTTTTAGATCTTCAGTGCCGCTGCCACTCCCAACGCGTGAAGCCAACAATTTTTCTTCAATTTTCATTTTCTTTTTTAAAAATATTAATATTAATATTTTTTTGCCAGAGATATTAATATTAATAATTAATTTTTTTTTGAAAACCAATATTAATAATTAATTTAACGCCTATTAATACAGCAGTATATTATGATTAATTAACGCTTCGCGTAGAAGAGGCACATTATAGATTAGACACCCTGCCAGTGGATGGTATTTTGTAATTGCAGACACGGCACATGGGCAATTACGTCATAATAACAAAAAAGAAATTTGGAAATGGAGCATCCATTTCTTTTAAATTAAATATGGTCCGACTGTCATAATAATAGTACAGCCTGTACACCACCGCCATCTCCACCGCCGGCAGCCTCCAGATCTTGATCGCCCCTCCTATAACGGCTAACACATCTCGATAATGTAAACTAAAACATTTGAAAACACCGCCCTTTCACCTGACCCTTACCAATAATGACTCTAATTAATATTAATTAAAAAAAAGTAAAGAAATAGACAGAAAATGGTCCCTACTTATTATTTACCTCTAAAAAGACAATCTTGTCCTTCAAATCTCTCCAATTTACAATACAAACTTACCTACTTGATAACAATACAAATTAAAACCCTCTCCCTTAAACAAAAAATATATTTTTTTTAGTGTAATAGATAGAAAAGAAAATTAGAAAAAAAAAAAGAAGAAAAACCCCTGTTTCTCTATCTTTAACTATGGACCCACTCCCACCTCAACCACCGTTTCCTCCATTTCCGACTGCCACAATCACCGCCGCAGCTGTCCCTGCAGACACATCTACTCTACCTCCCGTCGTTTCCATAACTTCAGCTGCTGCAGTCACGGGTGAAGCTCCCATCAACAACAACAACAATCATATAGCTGCAAACCCTACTCAGACGGCGGCGCAATCTTTCAACCACCCGTCTTATGCTGATGTAAGTAAAAAAAATTTAGGAAAAATTCAAAAAATTTTGTTCTTTTTAGGTTAAATCTGAACAGATTTGGTTGGATTTACAGATGATCTTTTCAGCGATAACGGCGTTGAAGGAACGAGACGGGTCAAGCAAAAGAGCGATAGGTAAGTATATAGAAAGAGTGTATGAGGGACTCCCACCGTCTCACCCGTCCTTGTTGACTCACCACTTGAAACGGTTGAAGAGTAGTGGTGTGCTTGAGATGGTGAAAAAATCTTATAAGTTTCCAGGTTCTAGATCTGATTCTGATAATTTCCCAAACAACAATACTACGCAAACTCAGGCACATCCACCGGTCTCCCCTACTTCTGTTTCTGTTGGGCCCAAACGAGGTCGAGGCCGGCCTCCTAAGCCCAAATCTGAATTTAATCAGCCCATTGATTATCAGTCCAATAATACTAATAACATTTCTGGTGTTGCTGTTAGTGATAATGTTGCAAATTCTCAGCCAATCATGGTTCCCGTAGGCTTATCTTTTACCACTACTCAGAATATTCCTTCTCAGCCCGATTTTACTCTTTCTCCGCCTCCAAATGTACTGGAGTCGCCTGTAATAGCTTCTCCTCCAGCTGATGCTAGTCAAGTGCAGCAGCAGTTGGGTAAGAGAGGACCAGGGCGTCCTAAGAAAGTTGGTGGTGGTGGCGGCAATGGTGTTGTGCCAGTCATGGCTGGTAAGCCGAGAGGTAGGCCACCAAAGAGTCATGGTTTAGTAACAAAGAGGACTCCTGGTCGGCCTAAGAAACCCAAGTCTGTTGCTTCTAATGGTGGTATTAAAAGAGTGCCTAAAAGACTTCCCAAGTCTGTTGTTGTTCCTTATGCTACGGGTGCTGCTGCTACTACTCCTGCTGCTGCGCCTGTTACTGTGGGAAGGCCTAGAGGCCGACCCAAGAAGGCTGCTGATGCTGCTGCCGGTGGTGCTGTAGTAGTTCCTGCTAGAAGACCAGGCCGCCCGCCAAAAGTTGGTGGGGGAATTGTGAAGCCAAAGAGGGGAAGGCCTGCTGGCCGTCCTAGGAAGGTAACTGCTGTTTGTTTCTTTTTAAATTTTGCATGCTTTTGGATTTTTTTGTTTTGTTCTTTTGTAGTCTTAAATACACATTATTTACTATGCCTACTACATGAGTATAAGCATCATTTAAAATCGGATGTGACTGAAATTTTCATACCTATGTGTTGTATTAGCTCACTATTTTTTTTTTGGGAAAAATAACAAAAATAAATCTAATAAATATGAGGCAGCCCTCTTGACTCAATAATGAAAAGCTTGGAGCTTTCTTTATTTCTCGAAAAAGAATTGAGAGGTAAGGTGTTGTATGGTATTGTGCCTGTTATATGTGGACTGTCATTCTCTTAGTGAGATGAATTTACACTGTTTCTCATTTGACTGTGTATCATTTTCTTGGAAAAACAGAATGAAAAAGAAAAATAAAATGAGAAAGTTAATGTAATAGCCCTAGAGAAGGATAAAAAATTAATGTTGGCTGATGAAACTTTCTTTCCAAGAGTAAATGGCTCCATTTAGACAAGTTCATTTGGGATAAATTCAATGCAATTAATAGAGTTCATGTGAATTCTTGTGCAAGTATTGTTCCAAGCATTACATACATAAATAATGAGTTCAATTTGTTTTATTTTTTTAATTATCTTTTATTGACTTTTAAGAAAATATAATAAAGGTTTGGGTAATTTAATCATGAATCAAATTTTAATTAAAATAAAGTTTTCAGGAATCAGTTGACTTCAATTTTATACTAACAGGATGGAATTTGATAAATTATCTCATTCCAAATATAAAAATTGAATTTAATTCTTGCAAATCTAAGATCCCAAACAAGAGAATAATTTCTTAATTTGGAAGTGGCAATTATTTGCCTTGAAGCAATTATGTATCATTTGAGGTTGTTTAAGTGGCTAGTAATTATAAGGACTTCCTTATTTTGAACTTTAATTAGGATGTTATACTTTGTTGGTCTATACATGATGAATTAATTCTTCTTTCACCTTTTTGCTTTGCCATTTCCCAAACAAGAATGTAAATGGTTCATCGGCATTAACGGATCAAACACAAGCAGAAGCATATGGAGAGCTTAAGAGGAAATTTGAAATTTTTGTAAGTCAATGATTTTAATATACTCTGAAAAATCATATGGTGCATTTTTGTGAAAGGGGTTCCATGTATTGACTTAATGGTGTTGTACAGCAATTGAAAGTGAAGCATGCTGTTGGGGTGCTAAAGCCTCAATTAACTGCTGACTCAGCAATCAGTGCAGCTGCGGAGTTAGAAGGCCTTGCATCAATGGACATTAATATGTCCTTGAGAGAAGAAGCTCAGCCACCAGTTATCCAGAACTAGGATGTGGGCAAGAGGATCATCATCTTATTCAAAATGTTTAAGGGCTTCATTGTCAGGATCCAAGAATTGTAAGTTGTTCTTTAACCACATGATAGATAGCCCAGAGTATGTAAAGAATCCAGGTTGACTAATCGTTGCTGATGTGAAGAAGAGGATGTAGTTTGATATTTAATTGACTGTGGATGACCATGAATTCTGTTTTTTCTGTACCCAATTCAAAGTTTCTTTACATTTGGACCAAATTTGATTTGCTTGAACATGAATAGGAACTCGTGTATGTCATTTGTTAAGATTGGTCGCTATGTAGAAGGCCAGTTATGTAGTTTTGCAGAAGGTAGCTGAAAGTAGACTTAAGGATATTGGTAGGAGTTTATGATACTAATGTGAAAACAATGTTCAGTTGCTGGTGTATGAGATTCTAGTGTTTCTCTTTTATTTCTTTCACTTTCCCTGCTGTTAAGATGAGTTGTGAAAACACTGAAAAAGATGTGCTTCTTTGCTTTGGGATTTTAACTGCAAAAGATGTACTTCTTTGCTTTGGGATCTAAATCAGGTTTGCTGCCAGATTGTATTGATTGAAATTAAGTATATTTTTAGGTAGGTGTATGTTATGTTTTTTGGGGTTGGTCAGTTTGCTTTTTATGCAATGTACTAAAGTTCATCACACTATTTCGGTATCAGTTGAATACCAAATTAGTTTACAGAGTTACTGAAAAAAACAGGCCACATTTATTTAGTTTTACGGACTAAGAGAATCTGTGTTGTACTTTGTTCCAGGATTTGAATTATGGTTAACAAAGAAGTGCATTTTGCTCTTACGCCCTATTTAATTTGGAATTATTTAAATTGTTTGTTGCTTTCATCTCATTTAGTAAGTTAATGATTCTAGTGACCTGGTTAGCTCACATTTTACTCATGAAAAATACACTGTAGTAGGTTGGAGCACCTTACTTAGCTCTTCACTCGTGCTTAAAAAAATTAATCATGTTACGACATTCTCAGAGTAGTAATTTTCACACAACAATGATTTTTATTTTTTGAAATGTTTCAGGAGTTGTAATCTTTACACAGCTATGATTGTTAATATTTACTCTTTTTTAAAAAAAAAAAAAAAATAGTTTCCATTATCTGGTTCAATTCGGAATCATGCTGACAGTATAGAGAAATAGATTGGAAGGTTGATTTGTTATTAATCACAAAGCATGAATGTATACAGCAGCATATTTAACTGTATTGCCTACTCTCTATGAATTGTTTAGATTTACAACAGTCTTAATCTACAAACATTTTGAATTTTAATATACAAGGTAACTCCTTAAAGTAATCTTATACTGCTGTCACGCCCCTTCAAGATAGCGTTGCTCTTTGAAATGTTGAAAATGAGATTGAGGAAGTTCTTTTGTTGAGACATTAGTTGGTCAGCAGAGAAAACATGAGCTATCCGAACACCACCATTTTGAGCTTGATCCCTTATGAAATGAAAATCGATAGCAACGTGTTTCATTTGTGAGTGGAACACAGGATTGGAGCATAGGTGTGTAGCTCCAACATTATCAAAATGATTGGATAATTGAATTACATCACATGAAGTTCAGTTAATAATGAACAGACCCAATTAATTTCTATTGCAGTATTGGCAACCGATCAATACTCAGCTTCAGTGGAAGACCGAGCAACCATCTTTTGCTTCTTGGAAGACCATGATATAGGATTCTTACCCAAATAAACAATGTATGCACTAGTTGAAGTGAAATCATCTTTGTTGCCTTCCCAATTGACATCACATAAAGCATGTAAATTGATGTTGGAAGCTTTGCACAGTTTTAAACCATCATAACAGTCCTAAGCAAATATGAAGGCTATATGAACATGCCTAATGATCAGTGGTAGGCTTATGCACATATTGAGACAAACGGTTAACTGCAAATGAAATATCAGGACATGTGATAAGAAGGTATTGCAGGCTTCTGACAATTGTGCGATATTCAGTGGGATCAATCAAGTTGGTATCTGAATGTAATGTAAGTGTTGAGTTTGTGACTAATGGTGTCTAAACTGGCTTGGCTCTTAACATTTTGGTTTTGTTAAGTAGCTTCAAGATATAATGTTTTTGAGAAATAATGACTCCATTTGTTGAAATAATTTCAATTCCAAAAAAGTAGGAGAAAAGACCAAGAAGATAAATAATGCGATTATCAACCTTGTAACACAAACAGTGAGGTATATGCGAGTGAGTTTATGAAGCCAGCTTAAAGATAATTATGGAGTTTTTGATACTAGGAGAGAGGTGCCTGCTTAAGACCATGAATTGCCTTTCTCAATTTACAAAAGTGATATGGTTTATCAATATCAACAAATTTCAGAGGCTGAATCATATACACATCTTCAAACAATTTGCTTTAGAGGAAAGCATTGTTTATGTCTAATTGTCTCAACTTCCATCCTTTCATTGTTCCAATGCTTAAGACAAGATGAATTGTGGTTGGCTTCACTACCGGACTGAAAGTATTATGGTTGTCTACCCCCGGACATTGATTAAATCCCTTCGTAACTAGACGAGCTTTGTACCTATCAACAAAACCATCAAATTTTTTTTAATATGAAAAATCCATTTACGTCCAACAAGATTGTAATTACTATCTAGTGATACAAGTTCCCAAGCTCTATTTTGTATCAAGGCATATAATTCAGTAGACATGGCTTCTCTCCATTTGGGATGCTTTAAGGCTTAGGATACTATAACTAGCTCAACCTCATTAAGTTGAGTATAAAGATTCATCTTGCGAATTGGCTTGAGCATATTTTTTCTTGCCTGAGTGATCATGGTATGAGTGGAGCTATTTTTTGGTGTGGGTTGGATGGTATTGGTGTGGATTCGGTGTTGATTAACCAATGGGGCAACTGTTGAACATTCACGGTTAATGGTGTTATAAGTGGAGTAAGAGAAGACACATTTATTGGCAGAGGTGATGGAATCCAAGTGGAGATAGTATTTGAAAGTGGTTGTGACTCTTTTGAAAAGATAACTTTGAATGGAAACACTGACTCCACAAACCTGACATGTTTGTAAACAAAAACTTTGAAGTGTTAGTATCCAAATAGTAATATGCACTTTGAGACAAAGAGTAACCAATGAAAAAACATGGTTTTGAGTTGGATTCTAACTTATGAGACGTGTCACTTGAAAGTTTTGAGCTTGAAGTAATTAGGAGTCTTTTAAAAAATCTTTTTCATACGGAGTGCTTAAATTAAGAACATGTGTTGGCATGCGATTTATGAGATAAACTATTTTGGGAAAAGCATCACTCCAATATTTCTTGGGAAGAGAAACATGAAAGAGTAAAGGAAGCCATGTTTCAACTATTTGAAGATGCCTATGTTCTGTCAAACCATTATGTTTAAGAGTATGAGAAGGGGTAGTGTAGTGTGAAATACCATTTGAATTGAGAAAATTCGACATTCCTACACATTCTCCTCCATTATTAGGGTATAAAATCTTAATGGTTTGTTGGAAAAATTTTTGAACAATGGTTTTAAATCTCATGAAGACAGCTTTAACACCAGATTTATTTTTGAGAGGATAAAACCAAGTATACCATGTGAAGTGATCAACAAAGATTACATAATACTTATAACCATCGATGAATGAATGGGCAAAGTCCATACATCATAATAAATAAGTTCAAGAGGATGAGATGAAGTAATGGTATTATTGGAGAAAGGGAGTTTATGACTTTTATTACATAAACAAGCATTACATGAGACACTAGATAAATATGAGAAAGACAAACTCAAGTTATTTATAGATAAAATATGTTTTAAAATAGAAACAAATGGATGACTTAAAATGTTTTGCCATTTAGAGGTAGACACCTTAACATTAGAGAATGCTAGAATAGGATAGGACTTTGGCCACTCATAGACACCATCTCTAGTTTGGCCCTTCGGCAAAGGTTTCCCTATGGTGAGTTCCTTCACAAGAAAAGAACTAGGTAAGAATTCAATAGATGCATTATTTGATTTACAAAAGTGAGAAATTGAAATCAAATTGTGTTTCATGTTAGAAACACATAATATCATTTAGTTGAAAATTCTTTTGTGGTGTAGAGATGGTGGTTAAACCAATGTGAGTTATAGGTAACTCAGAGCCATCGCCTATCATCATATCATCATTCCCATGATAAAGAGAATGAATGGAGAGATTCTGAAGGTCTGATGTGACATGGTGAGAGGTACCACTATTTAAGAGCCATGAGAAATTGTTAGATGTGCTGAAGGCAAAGTTTGTCGTAGGCTACCATGGATTTTCGGTACTTTTGGTGTGGGTTTGTACAGGATGAAGCTTGTAATAAGTGAAGGACGAATACAGAGTCACGCAGCGAAAGCCGGAAATAAAATTTTAGCACAGTCCAACAAGTTTGCTAGTCAGAGTGCTGCTGGACAGCAGCTCCAGCAGCTCTGTCTAGCAGCTCTGCTGGACAGAATGCTGCTGGACAGTAGCTCCAGCAGCACTGTCGAGCATCACTGCTAGACAGAATGTTGCTGGACAGCAGCTCCAGCAGTGCTGTCCAACGCTAAATTTATTTTTGCAAAAATCCGATATTACTCGGTTTTTGGTTTTAAAAACTTTTTGAAATATTTACCATGCCAAAACATTTTTGACATAGTTGGGTTTAGATATTCATCAAACTCTTTAACAAATTACTAAACCCTAAGATGGACCCATAATTAACATCAAGGATCTTTCCAATTATTGTGCAAAACACAATTGAAACAAAGAAGGGTTATAACGTATGAATACCTCTCACCCTCACTTGTTAAGCTCCC
>CAOJBK014777777.1:0-12186 GCA_948294925.1 Codiaeum variegatum
GTGACCTTTGGGGAAAGGAAAAAAGATTTTGAGTATCAGCTCTTTGAACAAAAAGGGTAAAACCAATAGTAGACAAGTAGTTTGAAAAGATGGTGAGTGTTTAAGGGATTGGATGTTGTTTGGAATAGGTAAACTTTACCCAATTTAAGTATTTTGGATGTTGTGATGCATGAACGAATGAAAAAGGCTTCATGATGACAGTAATATCGGAGTTATTATGGTATATGGGACCTATGATTAACTCTAATCATTACATGATGGTTAGTTGGCTTACCAGTTCTCCAATGACCAGAGGTGTGATATACATAACCATATGTGAATCAAGGAGGTTCCCGTGGGTTTGACGGTATGTGTGTTCTCATTATCCAAACCGAAAATATCGGAGGGTGAGCCTCAAATTTGGATGGTTTCACTATCGGTGAAGTTGTCTCAAGGAAGGAAGCTCACTCGATGTTACTCTCTATCCGGGTTTTCCTAGTATACAAGGGCATGTGAAGTGATGCTTGAAATCTATATCACATAATGTTAAGCCAAATGATTATTTTCTGAAAAATCCACTTACTTTTTGTATGTTTTCCAAATGTCCCCGCTGGAGTTGCCAGATGTGAGGTCCGCCCGAGCAGCCCGTGGGATTTCCCAGTGCACCTGCGAGCTTGCGGCTCGGGAAAACCAACCACAAAGGGTTTGATTAGACATGGCATCAAAGATTGTGGTCGGGTCCTATATTTGTGCATTGAAATGTGTCCATTGATGTGCACGTGATCTGTAATGTCTATAGAGTCGCCATCTAATTTTTAAAAAAATAATTTTTCTAAGGTGATCAAGAAACCATTTGAATTATCTCCATTTTAGAAAAATTATCGATTTGTACTCAATTAGAAAACCTGTTCTTTTTGGAACCAAAATTATGATATGATAAAACATTTTATGGAAAACAATTTTTACCCATCTTACATAACAACTTTTAGCTTAAAAATATGTGATTTTAGTTAAAATATGGTTTTCGTGTATGCATGGGCAAATATCACAATGTATGAGCATGTTATAGTGCAATTGATAATCATATAAAGCAGTAAAACTATAATTGTCAGGGGGTCCTTCCTCTAGCCCTCTTCAGGTTCTAGGAAAGGCATATTACCCTAAAGAAAGCAGTAAATTACAATTGCCAAAATGTCTAAAAATCAGGGTATCTCCCCTCGAGTCTTATTATATAGGAGGAGCATACACTCCCTAATAACAATCAATACACAATATAGCAATAATACGAGAAATAATAATGAAAATAGTACCAACACAATAATGAATAAAGGTAATATGATAATAACAACAATAAGAATGCAATAGGAAAAGAAAATATAAATTTGGAGTTGAAGCCATGAAATAGCTTGCTGGCGTATCCCTTTGAATGGGAATCAAATCCCACGCTGCTCTCCCTTCTCGCTAAGGGTTGGGGGGTGTTCTGATAACAGTGGGGTGGTTTAACATTCAGTAGCTAACCAATTTTGGTTTAATAAAATTGTTATCCAAATAGGCCATTAATAGTTTCAGACTTTGATTAATGAAAAGTTATTTTGAATATGATTTGATCACCTAAGTTCATTTTAAGGTTTAATCTAATTGATTTTATGAAAATAGATTTTCCATAATCAAACCTTAATCAGATTAAAAGGGCTTAGATTGGTTTTTGACAAAACATGCCTTAGTTCAGTATTAAAGGGCTTAAAACAATATGAAAATTAAGAGGAGAAAGTAATACTGTGCCAATTCTACCTTTTCTTTGTGAGGTTTTGGAATCAGCAGTTCAGAAGGCTTGACGAAACTAGAAAGAGCCTCCATTGTATTCGGAGAGCATTGGTGTGTGTCTGTCTGAACTAGAACTTAGAGGATTGAAAGTTTGAACTGACAGGAACCATAGTGTTTATCGTGAAGCCTTGATGATTTTGATTGATTGAAGAGAAATTGTGTAGGTTAGGAAGTGTTTAGGAGTGTTTAAAGGCTTAGAAAATCAATTTTAGTGCTTTAGAATTTAGAAAATTGTGTAGAAAAATCGAACGTGAAAGTGTTCTAAAAGGGGTTAATTTATAGGGATTCATGCCAAAACCCTAAAAGGATAAAATGCATGACACAAATGCATTTGACCACAAACACATTCATTTATGGTGAAATGTGTGCGTCATTTTGGGGTTGGTTCGGTCCAATTTGATTCAATTTTTTAAGTTTTCTAAATCTATTTCAAGTCCGATTTGAGCCCGGTCTGATCAGTTGTGCTCGTATTGAAGGGTTGGATTTAATGGTATAAAAATTAGGGTTCACAGCTGACCCTATTAACAGTAATGTTTTTGGAAATGTGACTACTACGTGTGAATGCATTTAATGCAGTAGTTGGAGATTTTGCCGATAAAAGGGCTTTGAAACTTTCATCTGTTTCACATTTCTCATTTCTTCACTTTTGGTTTC
Source organism: Codiaeum variegatum (assembly GCA_948294925.1). Taxonomy (NCBI): domain Eukaryota; kingdom Viridiplantae; phylum Streptophyta; class Magnoliopsida; order Malpighiales; family Euphorbiaceae; genus Codiaeum; species Codiaeum variegatum. Next base: position 2,458 of record CAOJBK014777777.1, read on the forward strand.
CAAACTTTCTTCTTCTACATTTCTAGTTGAGCGAAAAGTATTTTGATGATACCGGTTGAGATTATCAAAGAAGAGGAAGATTTGTCTGCACAATTGAGTGAGTCACTATAGAGAGAGAGAGAGAGCCGATTCTAGCTTTCATCACTCCACCATTAGATGATATTATCAATAATCCTCAGTTTATTATTACCGAGGAGGAGTTATTCAGTAGAGTACCCAACTTGACTAACGAGTTATCCGTTGTAGTGTTGTTGCCAGAGTGGGACACTATGGATCATTTGCTGATGGATAGAGCACAGCCCCATACTCCCTCAAATTTAAATTTGCTGGAGAACCACCTGGTGCATATGAGCTGGTTCAGATTCCCTGTGGTATGTATTTTCTCTCTCTTTTATTGGTATGTACCATTTGTATTTTTTTATATCAATTTAAATTTTTTTTTATGGCATGACTATTTACTTTTCACTTGAATTTTATTTTTATGCTAAAAACAAAAATAGAGTTAGTAGTAAAATAAGAATTGAAACTGAGATTAGAATTTGTATCTATAGGTGTGAGGCCCCGCCTGAGCGACCCGCGAGATCTTCCCCGAAGAGCACGCCTGCAACCTTTTTTGCAAAAGGCCCGAAGGAAACCTTTCGGATTGCGCTTTTATGGGTGTCGCGATTGCAGATTGGGTTCCAACATTTGTACATCCACATGTATTTATTGGAGTGCACGTTGTGTGTGATGTGTTATAGTCGTCACCTGATACTTTTAGAAAAATTAGTTTTGTTCTAAGGTGATTAAGAAACCTTTTGTTTTTAACTCCATGCTAGAAAAAAAATTCAATTTCTACCTTAATGTAAAAGCTATTCTTTTTGGAACCAAAGGGGGTTCGTGATTTGAAAACATTTTAAGAAAAATATTTTTGTAGCATTTTAATTAAAATAGAATTTTATCCCTAATTATCATGCATGTTCAGTTGAAATATGGTTTTTGTGTATGCATGAGCAACAATATTGGATGAATACATGAACATTGCAAACATGCTAGTTATGCATGATAATGCATCAAAGTGGTAAATACAACCGATTTTACAAAGGTCCTCCTTCTAGCCCACTTCAAGATAGGGAAGGCACGACACCCCAAAGAAAGTAGTAAATATAATGAAATTCAATAAAAATAGGGGATCTCCCCTCCGACCTTATGGTCTGGAAGAATTACACAGAATATAAAAAAAAAATACAAACAGACAATAACAAGAACAATAGAAAAATATAAATAAATAATGAAATAATAAAATAATTCAAATAAAATAAACAAATATATGACAAGATAATGAAAATAAAATGTTTGAGGTTGAACCCGTGAAAGGCTTGCCGGTGTATCCTTTTGAATGGGAATCAAACCTCACGCCATTCTCCCTTCTCGCGAAGGGGCTGTTCTGGTAACAGTGGGGTGGTTGTTGGTTTAGTTGCTTGTTGATTTTAGTTTGTAAAAAACTATTATCCAATAGGCTATTAACCATTTTTTATACTTGATTAATGTGAAAATGATTTTGATTATGAGTTGTACCTAAACAAATTTTAGTGTTTGATTGATTTTAGTTATGAAAATAGTTTTCATAAAATGGCTTAATTCTAAATTGAAGGGCTTAAACTAAGTGTTCTGAATAACATGCCTTTGGTCTGAATTAAAGGGTTTAAAATAATAGTTTGAATGAAGGTGAAAGGAATATTGTACCATTTTTACCTTTTTACATGGTTTGGGAATAGTCAGTTCTGATGGTTTGATAAAGTCAGATCAACTCTCAGTACGGCTTGGAAAGGATTGATTGAATCTGAACTAAGCCGGAGTGAACCAGATTGAGTGCTATTGAACTGGATTGAGCATTTGTTGTGGATGAAATTGAATTGTCTGTCGCATTTATAATATGAAAATTATGTTCTGAAAGCTTTAATCGATGTAAAATTGCGTAATATATTATTTGGTGAGTGTTTGAGAGAGTATTTTGTCATCTGGAAAAATTAGTGAAAAATATGTGCATGCATCACACGCTGCATGCATGCATGTGGGCCTTCATGCATGCATGAATGGTTTGACGCATGCGTTGAGCACTTGACTCATGCGTTTTGTCATTCCAACATGTGTGTGTCATTTTGGGCTTGGGTTTGTTTTGGGGCCGGTCTTTCTGGGTTTGGTTCCGATTCACTTTAATTCAGTTTTTTAGGCTTTTTAGGCTCATTTAAAGTCTGATTTGAGCCCAATTGGATCCATTGGACTTATATTGACAAACTAGATATAACGTTGTCAAAATGAGGGTTCACAGCATCCCTTCTTAGTAGTCGTGTTCGGGCGGACGTGACTGCTAAGTGTGAAAGCAATAAATGCAAAAGTTGAAAATTTTGCCTATAAATTGGGCTTGAGTTCTCATTCCCTTCCATAACTTGTAACTTGCTCTGAAATTTTTCTAAAAAGCTCTCTTCTAATTTCTTTCTATTTTGGAGAAAAAGATTTCTTGGATGATATCAGTTCCAATAATCGATAACGAGGAGGAAGATTGGTCTGTACGTTTGAGTGAATCACTAGGAGAGGAGCCTATTCCACCCTTCGACACTTCATCACTTGACGACTTGGTCAAGAACCCACAGTACAAATATTCTGTGGATAGTTGTTTAGTGATATTCCTAACCCATTTGCTGGTCTACCTAATTTTGAAGTGATACCCTTGCCTGATTGGGATCGCACTTACCATTTAATGATGGATAGAGTTCAGCCGCCTACCCCTCTCAACTCAGTTTTGTTGGCAAGGTGACAAGCGCATGTAATATGGCTCGACTTTCCTCAAATATGTATTCCCTATCGCTCTTTTATTATTATGTACTCATTTTTTATGCACTATTTTCTCTCGCATTTTATTTTGGCAAAACAAAATAGAGTTAGAAATAAATGGAACTGAAAAGTACTAAGGATAGAATGCATACCTATAGGATGGCCAGTTTAGCTAGAGGAGTGGTCGGTCTCACCTGGTCAGAGTGATTGAGTTCTTGTATGCCCATGTAGGGGTGGCAGAGATAGTATCTTGAGCTAACCTAAACGGTTGGCTACTGTTAGATATCAGGTGTAGTCCTAATAGATCTTTGATTTTTGCCCTTACTAAGAGGTGGTGGCCGACCACCAACACTTTCCATTTTCCTTTGGGGGAGATGATCATGACTCCCTTTGAGTTGTTTTACTTGATTGGGATGCAGTTTGGGCACCATACCAAGGTTTTTTATTCTAGAGCCAGACAACGTCATGAGCTGTGAGGCATGTTGGGAGAGAGATTGCCTATTGGTGGTCAAGGGTGGATTCGAAGGACTCTTCTCCTAGACCTTCTTAACTTGATGGGCTAGAGGTTTGATAATTATATTGTGGACTAGTGTGCTCGGGTTTGTCTTTCGATCATTTTGTTGACCATCTTTCTGTACGATGAGTCTGATTATGTTGACTTGAAGATCCTATCCTCGCTTGTGGACCTGGATGACCTCGATGAGTATGACTAGACTGGTGCCGCTTTGGCTGTAGTGTATAGAGGCATGGGAAATCTAGGTACACTTTCCTTGACTAGAATTCCTTCGACTGCCATCGTTTGGGAGGTTAGTATTTCCCATTTTGGTTCTTTGCTTCTGATTTTATTGATTTGTATTAAATTGTCTATCTATTTTATAGTTATGGGCTTTCTCCCATTTTAGAGAGCTTGCCCTTAGGGTGGTGTCATGGGACCCACTTCCTTCTTCATTTGGGAGGATGTGGTGTAGAGAGTCAGGGCTTCGTAAGCAGAAGTACTTCTGATTTTCTGATTACCACCACATTCTGGCATCTACGACTCAGGTAAGATCAAGTGTCTTAGACTTGTGTTTTCTAACAGATTTCTAATTCTCTACTTTGATGATTTCAGGTCTTATGGAAACCATTTTAGGGAGTTACTATTGAAGAGGCTGGTTGGGATGGTGTGGGTATTACTGTTACCCATAGGCGTATTCTGCTGGGGTCAACTGTGCTGATGGAGTTCTTTTTAGGAGAGCATATTATGGCCTAGTTGGGTGGTGATAGGGTAGTACTAGTTAATCCTCCCTTGAAGATGAGAGAGGAGTTACCTGCTGCTTACTAGGCTTATTGGAGAGTCAGGAGAGCCTGGAAGGACTTTTAGTTGCCTACTGCATCATATTTTGATTTTTAGATAGGTAGGCTGATGGTGGGAATGCCCCCATTCTGTATTGATTATATGCCTATTCCAGTGGGAGGCCGTGTTACTGCTAAACGGAGGCATCTGACTGGGATCACGAGTCGGGATATGCCTCATTAGAGCTCCAGTTCATCTGGCATTAGAACTTCCTCGTCACACATACCTGCTAGCTCCAGCCAGTCGTGGCATTCCATGCTGCTGACTGCTGACCACATGTCTTACATTGATGCTGATGGCTGACTCAGGTGTATTATTTTGGCCACAACTATCTTCCAAGAGTCCAGAGGGTGGACTTTGAGCATCTTCCAGCGTCGGTACATTTCTGACTTTGTCTTTTAGGTTCTGCTCTATTTTCTTAGACCACTTCTGATTTTTGTCTATTTTTTTTTGTAGCTTCTAGGTTTTTTACATAGCTAAAGCGTTGAGCACCACTTTATCTACTATGAGTTTAAGGGATGCCCAGTGGGATCAGTGACTTGTCAGATGTAGTGGGGCACTGCTTGAGCTCGAGGAGGAGGAGGATGATGCAGCTGTCAAGTCTGAAGACGATCCTTGACGTGGTTATGCATGAAATGTCATGATGTTGTCTTTAGCTATATTCAGGCCCTAGTTCGTGGGCTTTTGCAAAAAAAATGTTTATTTTGTTCTTGGAATTAGATTTGAATTTTATGAGAAAATTTTGAATTTTCATACAATTTTTGTGATTTTATGATTTTTTTAAGAATGAAAAAATATTTTGTATTTTGAAAGTCGGGCAAAAAATGGAATAAGATTGAATCGAAACAGATCAATTCTGGGGGGCGAATCATGGCCTACCATATGGCAGTCGCATACGTGTGAGCCTTCACACATGTGTGAAGGGCTTCGCACACGCATGAAGGCCAAAACACATGCATTTTGGCTTAAACACGTGCATTTTGCATCGTTTTGCTTGCCCAGCCTTTCGATCCAATTTTTCTGCTCATTTTATTTGCACTATAAATAATAGTACGAAAGTGATGTTAGAGTCAGAAAACCACTATGGAAAAGTATTTTTTTAGAAAAAAGTCTGATTCTTTTTCTTCTTTCCGAACATGGAGCCATTTTTCAGCCATGTGATGTATGGATGGTGTCAGAAATTGACCAAAGTGTTGAGGATCAACCTCGGGAGATACGGTATGCCTGCTTTACCGAATGTTTGCTGTGTGAAAATTGACTAGGATTTTCTTAACGTTTTAATACAGATTTGGGACCCTATTGACCACGTGTTCCGCTTTGGGGCTAGTATGGACGAGATGTGTCCAACTTTTGAGGAGTTTTCTTTTCTCTTGGGTATGAATCCCAAGGCTATTCTAGTTGAACGGGTAGGCTTTTTTAACTCATTCAAAAAGCTTTTGGATTTGAGCACAGAGTTTGCATTGGGTTTAGTGAAGGATTATTTAGTCAACCTACTTGTATTGGCCTTTATGTTTTTAGAGGTATCAAAAGATGACTCTGTTTGGATGGCTAGGAGATTGAGGGTCTACGCCTTCACACTTATTGCAAGTTATATATTTGTGGTCCTAGTTAGCTTAGGGTATGCAAAGATAGTAAAGTTGATACTCTAGATGGGTGAGGGTAATTCGATTATGGGAAAGGTCTTGGCTGAGGCGCTGCTGAGCTTGGATCATTACTATAGCTCCAGAGAACCTAGGACTGTCAGTCTGCTTCTGCTCTAGGAATTTAGATCCCCTTATGTTTTTTTTTGTTTTAGCATGTCTTGTAAGTTTTTTTTTATTTGTGTTTATTTTGTCTTTCAGATTTGGCTGAGGGATCACTTGAGGATTGTCCCTGGAACTGATAAACCAGGCTTGCCATAGTCATCATCAGGGATAATCATAGCCCTCGTGAAGTCTCTAATCTAACAAGAGAGAACAACTCTAGCCACTTAGTCAGTCATTGTGGCTTTCACAAACAAAGGATCATCTAGGTGCACATCTTGATCATGTCCCATCTAACGAAGGACTCTAGTAGTTTGATACCAAGTCACGTACAGGAAACTAAGTAACTACACATGCTTGAAATCTTAAATCATCTATATAAATTGCTTGAGGGTGAACTAATTAGATCTCCATAGCAAATCAGAAGGACTCAACTCCATTAACTAGCTAATCCACTCCCTCTTAGAGCCGAAGTGAATGGAAATCTTCCTAGAATGATACCAAGTCATAGAATAATTTGGTTTATCAAGTCCAGGAATGATCTTGAGATGGTCCCTCAGCCAAATCTGAAAAGTAAACACATAAGTCAGAGAAGCCTCAAGGTATGTTAAAATATACAAGTAGAAAAGGGTTTAAATACCTAAAGAAAAGTTAGATTGATAGTCCAAGGTTCCCTAGAGCTATAATGGTGATCAAGGCTCAGTAGTGTTTCAGCTAAGATCAGGCCTACAATCGACTTACCTTCACCTATCTTGAGTATTATCCCAGCTATCCTCACATTCCCTTATCTAACTAGGCCCACTAAAATATTACCCATAGTTAATCCAAAGGCATAGGCCTTCAGTTTTTGAGTCATCCAAATAGGGTCATCCTTTAATTCCCCCCAAAACATAAAGACTAACACAGGCAGGTCAACCAGATCATCCTTTATCATACCTGAAGTAGCCTCTATTTTCAAATCTAGTAACCTCTTGAACGAATTAAAATGGCCTACCCGCTTGACTGGAATAGTCAGAATAGCCTCAGGGTTTGTACTAAGAAAAAAAAGGAAAATTCCTCAAATTTTGGATACATCTCATCCATACCATCCTCAAAATGGAACATGGGATCAATAGGATCCCAAGACTGTATGCAAGCATTAAAAAAGTCCCAATCAATTCTAACACCCTAAAGAGTTGGTAAAGCAGACATACCATACCTCCTGAGATTAATCCTATGCATTTTTCTTAGCATCTGGCACCACTCATGCATGACATGGCTGGAAAAGAGTTCCATGTTATGGGAAAAAAAAAGAAAAGAAACTGATTGTTTCTACAAAATAATTTTATTTTCAAGTCAAAAATCAATTTTTTGGACTTCTATTTATAGTGGCACTTGAATCGAGATAGAAAAAATGAGTTCGGAAGGATGAATGCATGAACCAGGACAAAACACATGCATTTTAGCATAAATGCATGCATTTTGAGCTAAATGCATGCATTTAGCTGCCACATGTTGCACGCCAACCCGAACTGTCGAAACGATTCATTCCAACCCGATTCGATTTTTTTTTCGCTCAATTTTCGACCCGTACTTTAAAATCATTTTTGAAAATCAGAAAATCACAAAACTAAAATGAAAATTTCCTAAATTTTCATAAAAAAATTAAACTAAGATTCAAAGTACAAAATAAAAATCTAAAATTGTTTTTACAAAAGCCCACAACTGGGGCCCAATTACGGTCAAGCATAAATCATGTACCTCCCTCCAATTACTGTCATCATCTAACACATATATGGGGACATCCTCTAAAAAAAGTATTCATCCCAATGCAAAGGTACTATAACTATCTGTCAAAGCTCATGATCTGATGAGGTCAATACCTCACATGACACAATTTCAACATCCAACAAACCCATAAGTACATATGGCATGATCACCAAGATCTACACGATAATCGCGATGCTGTCATCCCCAACTTGGTACATTATAAGCTTAGCAACTGAAGTGGTATAAGCCCTTAATACTGATAAGGCCACAAAGCTTAGAATTCGATATGGCATGGTCACACGCCTAGAATATGAAATGGCATCTGTGGGTTCACTATCATCAGAATCACCTTATGCTCAAAGCTAATTCAGATTGTGGAGGGGGAGGGGGAGGGGGAGGGGGGGTGAGGGGGGAGGTGAACTGTGAACCCTTAATTTTGCACCTCTAAAATTACTAGTTGCTTCATGACTCTCAAAGGTTTGATAACTTAATGCAGTCAAGGGCCAGCGCCCCTTATTGCAACCGGGGAAATCCCCAAGATGAAAAATTTAAATTATAAGGGTTTACTTGAAAATTTTTGAATATTTTTGAGAAAATATTCATATTTTTACACCTTAGATCTGGGCTGAGTGACCTAGGCCCATTCAAGCATGCATTTTGAGCAAATGTATACGTTTTCCCCCAAACGCATGCATTTGGTGCAAGACGCATGTGTTTTATTCTCTAGGGCTTTTGGCACGAATCCTTATAAATTTGAACGATTCAGAGTAGTTTTAGGGCCAATTTTTAGACTTTTACAGACCACCTTAAACCTATTTTCAGCCTTCAAATACTCTAAAATACTCTCCAATCACTATAATTCTTCCCCATTTGATCCAAATCTTTAGAGTTTCACAACTAACACTTCAATTCCTATCAGTTCACTAGTTCAATCCGTTCGATTCCAGTTCAGACAGAAAAACACCAGTGCTCTTCGAATACAACAGAGAGTTAAGCCTTCTAACTCGCCGATTCCAAAGCCCCGAAAGCCAAAGATAAAATCAATACAATATATTGTTCTACTCTTAATTTTTGAATTATTTTAAGATCTTTAAAACTAAATTAAGGCATATTTTATCATAATTCAATTTTAAGACCTTTAATCTGATTAAGGTATGTTTTACATGAAAATCTAATTTTTATAAAACAAATTAAGCTAAACCCTAAAATGAACTTAGATAAACAATTTCACATTCAAAATCAATTTTTTTATTAATAAAAATTAGAAATGATTAATGTCCTTCCGGTTAATGATTTTATTAACTAAAATGGTTTAGCTTCTGAATGCATAACCAAACCATCCACTTGTTACTATAATAACCCCCATCCTTCGCTAGAAGGGAGAACGACGTGGCTCTTGATTCCCATTCAAAGGGATATACTGGTAATCCATTTCATGGCTTCAACTCCAAATATGTGTTTACTTTTATTTGCTTTGATTGTTTCATTACTATTGTTGTTTTCTTTAGTTTCCTTTGTCTGTTATGGTGATTCACCTATTCTTTATTATTTTTAGAGTTATTATTATATTTTATTCATGGTTTGGTATTGGAGGATGTGCGCTCCTCTCATATCATAAGACTGGAGGGGAGATCCCCTAATTTCGATTATTTTACGATTGTAATATTATCACTTTCTTTGGGGTAGTGTGCCTTCCCTTGAACCTGAAGTGGGCTAGAGGAATGATCCCTGGTCAATTTTTATTTTACTGCTTTACTGTTTGTCATGTGCATTATAACATATTCATGCATCATGATTATCGCAATATCTATTCATGCATACACGAAAATCCTATTTTATCCAAAAACACATGTTTTTAAGCTAAAAGTTGTTATGTAAAAATGTTAAAAACTATTTTTCATAAATTTTTTTTATTAGATCATGAATCCTCAAATCCCCTTTAGTTCAAAAGAACAACTTTTTCAATTGGGTAAAAATCATTTTTTCTAACATGGAGCTTTCACAAAAGGTTTCTTAATCACCTACGAATTTTTTTTCTTAAAGTATTAGGTGACAATTTTATACATTAAACACACCATGTGTATGCCAACG
>CAOJBK014778685.1:0-12585 GCA_948294925.1 Codiaeum variegatum
GCTGAGGCTGCTTGAAATATGGCATGATTATATGATGCTATTATGATTTCATTGCCAAAATTGAAAATTGTTTAGGAATTGGTTATGTAACTGTCAATTCACATCATTTAAACTACTTCATTACTGAGAAATTTTGAGAAATTGATATTTTGGTATGAGGAAGTGTTCGTTTACAGTTCAAATTTCAAGAATTTCCTCAAGGGAAAAATTGAGTTTTGAAAGTATTTCCCCGAGGAAGCTTTTTTATTCAGGTTCATTTCAATTATTTCTATCAAATTATCAACAAGAATTTGACAAGCATCGGTGAAAATGGACTTGCAAAAATTCAAGCAACAACAATACTGTCAAAGTCCCTGAGGAACTCGAATTTTCTGCTCATCAGTTCAAATATTTTTTTCTGGAGAAATCAAGATATTCAATCCAATTTTAGCATGAAATTGCTAAAATTTGTTTGTGCATTAGGGAAAATTCAAGCAACATCAACAAAAATGAGTGACAATTTCACTGAGAAATTTAAGAAAAATCAATATCACAATATATCAAAATCAACAAATTCAAGGCGATTTCTCTAGAGAAGTCTAGATTTTCAAATTTATTTTAGCATCAGATTGCTAAAATTCAAATATTCCCCAAGGAAAATTCAACAAATTACGACCAAAATTATCACATTCAAGCAAATTTCTCAATAAATTCAACAAATCTTGAAGACAATAATTCGAAGAAAATTCAAACAAATCAAATTTTTTACCTCTAATTTTTCTTGAATATGCTTTAGAAAAGTTTTGGTTTGGATTTTGAAGGTGAAGTTTGGATATGAAATCTTGTGAATTTTGGACTACGTAATTTCCCCAGAAAACCCCAAATGGCACTGCTATCGCTACAGTTACTACGTTTATCGCCTGTTCTTGGCCTTGCAGTGGTTGAGCGGTGGCAGTGGGAGGCAGCGACAGTGGACAACAGTGGTGAAGTGGTGATGGCAAACGAGGAGAGATGTATGGTCGAGTGGTGAGCGTTGATGCCTCACGAATTGCATCTTGTGCTCCTTCCCACCTCGCATTAGCTGCTGCTGCGTTGGCAGTTGTTGGCTCCAGTGGTGGTTGAGCGGTAGCCCAATGTCAGCGAAAAACATTATCTGGGGACTAGGCAGTGGCGTCAGCATTTTCCCCTATCGTGCTCACCTTTGCTGCTCCCTCGCCCTGCGATTGCTGCTCCCATTCTTTCTGTTGCGGTGTGGGCGGAGACTTCTAGTTTCGTGGGGACGACTGCTTTGGCAGTGGTGATTTAGCGATGGGCGGCAGTTCTTCAGTGGTTTCCAATGGGTTTTGGGAAGGAGGAGAGAAAAAAGGAAATTTACTTTTTGGAGAAATTTAGGAAAAATTATTAGGAAATATTGAATTTATTTTTAAAAAATGGTGTTTTTTATTTTCAAAAATGGAGAATTTATTAAGAAATATTGAATTAAGGGATTTAATTGAATTTTCTTTTTTAGAATCAAGATTTGTTGGGGGTTTTGAACTTGAACTAATGACTAAAAAATTTTTTCTTGAGAAGTGTTTAATAGTGGTTTTATCTGAGGAACATGAAGAATAAAATTTTAAGTTCACAAAATCCACTCTTTCAAATGTTTCTCTTGATTCAAACGGGCTTGGTGATTACGTTCCCACTCTTCATGAATATGTTTATCACCACGAGCCGTAAGTTCTTGATGATTTGGGACATAGGCCACCTTGGGTCTCACCATTGGAAAAAATTAAAGTTTTGAGACCCTATTTTACATGTTTATAAGTTTTGAATCAAGCTTATAACATGTGGGGCATTATTTATGCCTAAAAATGAAACTTGGGCTTTTAATTATAATTTAGTTAAATTAAATAGTTATTGGCCTAAAGTAATTCATTTGTTGGATTTAATGGCCTAAATAAGTTATGAGGCCCAACTAAAGGCCTAAGTGATGAGTTAGCAATTGGAGAGTTCCTGATATTGAGACTTGGGGACATAATCACATAACGCTCGTAACTTAACATTTATTTCCTCCTCCAGTGACTACTAGTGTTCTATCTTTCAGCTAAGGAAGTAGTATAAATGGCAGTGGCAGACACAGAATTAAGAACCTCTCAACATCCAATCATCTAAACACAGTAATCAACCAATCAACACACAATCATCATCAAACAATCAACAACTTAGATTAATCAATCAACAATCAAATCAAACTTTCAAATTCAAATTCATAATTTTAATTTACTTTTTAGTATTTCCTTAAGCAATTGTTCTTTTACTGTATTCACCAATTTTCATGTTTTCCTCAGTATTTTCAACTCACTGTAATAGTTAATTTTCAATAAATCAATACAACAAGTTTGCATTCTTTAATTCCAAGTTTTATTTTCATCTTGCAATTGAAATCTAGAGAAATCCAAACAAATTGTGGTAAAGGGTTTGAGAATCTGCATCATTTGATTAGAAGTCAGGTTTTCATATAATTGAAAAACTTCTCAGGCACGCCCATAAGTCTAAGATTTAACACCAACACTTTTTAACAAGTTAAGCTTGGTAACCACCATACATGGGCTATGACGGATGTGTGAAAAACCTTTCCACCAACTAAAGAGCATTTCGACAAAACCTGAATATGATAGCCAGCAATCGATGAATCTAAATGATCTAGGACCATAATCAAGAGTAGATTCTTCAACCAAACGAGGATTATGATCGGAGACACTTCTGTTCAGTCCCTTCAGAGTGAGGTTTTAAACTGCAGAATCCATTTGATAAAGGCTCTATCAATACGACTTGCAATAAAGGAATTTCTCATGGTAAATTTTCTGTCGCTAAGAGGAAGCTCTGTAAGCTCAAGATGGCTTATTAAGTCAGTAATAGCAGTGGCACCAGAGGCTGAGAAAGTGCCTATAGAGCGGCCCTCTCTATGGAGTGTGTCACAATATTTTTCTTGATGGAAACCGGCTAATGATCGCAAATGGTAACGACTCGAGTAAAAATAATAAATTTTAAAATAATAAAAGAATCAATAATAAATAAAAAATGGAGTCGCCACAGATTTAATTATTTTAAAAGGCTTAGTCAGAAACTTTTGAGAAATGAATTCGTGAACCTCAAATACTTGGGAAAGATATTAGGTACCACAAGTACTAATTTTCAAAATATAAAATTGGCATTGAAATATTACACTTCTTTTATTTTTCTTTTAGTGCATATGTTATGAATAAATAAGCGAAATAAATAAATTAAGTAATAACAAATCAAATTAGTTTTATTTCTTTGTTGAACAAATTTGGATTTTTTTTTTACTTGTAAATTTGAATTTTGATTTTTGAGCTTAATTAAACTAATTAACATTATTTAACTCCAAGGCCCATGACTCATGCAATGTTCAATTTATTATTTGTTTACGCGATGGGGTTTAAAAATGTTTGATAAGGAAATTAGAAAATTCTGTTTTTATTAATCATTATTCTCTTTTAAATTGATCAATTTAATAAATGTACAGGTGATAATGGATTTATTTGTATAAAATACTATATATAAATTTTTATTAAAAAATTAATTTTTATTTATTATTTGGCTCATAGTATTTTCATCATAGTTTAGGTATTATAAATATTTTATTAAAAAATGTTTTTTTTGAAAATATTGTTATGAAAATAAATATAATTTTTATAATATTATATATACAAATGGGATAAAGGATTTAATATGAAAAAATGATGAAATTTTTGAAAAATATTTTTTGTGAAAGTACCTTAATAAAAGGAAAATATATAAAAATTTTTTAATATGTAAATAATAAAAAAAAAACTTTAATTTAATTAAGCCTAAAAGTTTTATGCAATTTGTTATTTAGTTGATCATCAAAATTGATTCAAAAATTTTTTAAATAATTAATTGTTCTGTTTTTTAAAAGAAAGGTTACTCATTCAACACGTGGTAACTCAATGTGAAAAGAGAGCTTTATTCCGTTACAATTACTTGAATAAAGCGTGATAATCCAATCTTTTTATTGAATATTGTAACGAAATAAGTGCCTTAAGTTTTTTTTTAAAAAAACTAATTCAAATTGATGAATTTTATATATCAAAGAAATGGATATGAATATTTTTAAATATTGGTTCTAAACACTTAACCAATTCAAAAGAAAATTATTTGATTTGGACCCTTACCATTATCAAACTCCCTTTCAAATGTATAATTATTACCAATAACGACATAAAATCTCAATATCAAAGTTCATAAACATCAAATGACTCATTTTAACCATTCAAAATTTATCAAACAAAGCAAGAGCTCATTGAAAATCATGACAAATTTGAGAATGCAACAAACTGAAATTTTTTTAAAAACAAATTAATCTTAGAATCACAGCAACAAAAATGGCAAGAATAGAATCAAAGACCCAATTAAACAGATTAACAAAAAAAACTCATACAAGGCCTCTAATTCCAATCAATCCAATTAAATATCTAAGGAATCAAACACCTATATGGGACTTAAGTCCATAAACTAACATGAAAAACTCATATTCAAAACATTCATCAACAGAACATAACACTAAATTAGCAAATGACTCAAAATCATGTAGATATCAGTCATCATCAACTGAAAAACAAGGCAAATGAAATTTTAATGAATCGAAAAGCCCAAAATAGATTCAAACAGGAATATAAGATAAGAAAATGATACCATAAGTGATGACCCACCCCAAGCGATCCCAGGGGTCGCCCATGAAGGCATAAGATGTAGGGGATAGGCGTTCCAGTCAGTAATCTTAACCCCATAACAAGGATACAACCGCCAACAAGATCCAGGTAGTATGGATGACCCCCCTTTAGGAGCAGGGGTGGTCTTAAGGGCACCGGGGTCGTCCTAAGCGGATAAGCTCTAAAGGAGTCCTTGCCACCAGTGTCACGATAAGGGATTAGTGTTATACAATCCTATTCCGAGATTCCAGGAACTAGAATCTATCTCCTCTAAATTATAGGAGATAAGGCTTATCTATATATGAAGTAGGGGGGATGTTAGCTATAAATATTCAATGCCTCCATTGGGTAAAAGGTTAATCATTCTTACTCTCTACTCTCTTTCCATTATACTCAATTCTCTATTAGTCTACTAACTTAGGCATCAGAGTAGATGCCCTTAGGAGTCACCCTATACCTTTCTTATATGTTGACAAGGTCTTACATGGAGCTTGGAACGTGAGCCACGAGTTATCTTAGGGGTTGCCCTGAGCCTTAAGATAATATTTGGTGCAGTGAGCATGGACACTCCTCTGGCTTTTGGTTTGATTAAGACACTATGGCTAATTCATATAGGAATTTTGAGTTGAACCGTAGGCTGGAGTTGTTCCCAGAGGAACCAGGATTGAACATGGTAGAACCCCCCTCTCTAATGAGGCAGGATACTAGGGTTGTTCCTATTGGTAATAGTACTCCTTCAACCCCTGGCACAATAGCAACGAATAATGAGGAACTGCAGAATGCAACCCAAGGCAAGGAGGCCCGACAAATCAACAATTTGATATTCAACAGGCACAACGGGGTATTGCGAATCTCCATCTAGGGCAAGCCCCAAATTTTAACAACCATGTGGTTATGAGGGGTATGTATGGGAATTACATGGAATTGCAAAGGGAGGTGGAGGCCTTAAAGAGGCAGGTCCAACATCTTTCACAGGCCTAGAGTGTAGGGCTAGATAGATCTAATGGGGGTAACAATGACCAAATTTCTCCAAGGGGATAGGAGGTGAACTCCCATGCAAGAAACCAAATAGAGGATGTGGCAAAAAACATATTGGGGAAAGTGGCACCAAGAACAGACATAGCTGGTATATTGAAAGGGATAGTGGCAGACATAGGGATCAAAGGCATTGGGATGGACCTAAACTTAGCTCAGGAGTCACCTCCAGTGGACGAGATCCAAATGAAAAGCTACCCCTAGGCTTTGAGAAGCCTTAGAGATTAGACAACTACTATGGGAAAACATAACCACGAGCACATGTCAACAATTTCATAATAGAGATTCATTCACAGAGGTACTAGGACCATGTCCTATGCCACCTAATCCCAACAACCCTAGTTGGGGTAGCATCTAAATGGTACAATAAGCTGCTTGCAAAGTTTATCTATTCTTTTAAATAGTTATCAGACCTCTTCCAGACTCAGTTTATGCCATTAAGGGGAAAACCAAAGCACTCAACTGACCTGTTAATAGTAAGGCAAAGACCTAAAGAGACTGTAAGGTAGTACTTGGAGAGGTTCAACCAGGAGGCAAGAGAAGTATCAGATTTCCAGTTTGACAAGACATATTTAGCCATCTTAAATGGGACAACCAATGAGCAGTTACAAAAGAAGCTCTTCGCGGTCCAACCTACTAATTGGACCTAGATCATGGCTTTAGCTGAGGGCCAGATAAAGATTGAAGATGGCCTTAAGAGCTTGGCTACTAGGGTTCAGGCACTTGCTAACCCAACATCATACAAGGTAGAGGAAAGAATAGAGGAGAGTGGTAGTGGTAGTGGATCCAAGAGGCAGGAGAGGACTCAGTGATTTGGGTCTGACAGAAAGGGTTCATACACTTCTCTTACCTTCTCCAGACGAGATGTCCTGGTATGGATGAAGAAAAGTGGGGGAAATGTGAAGTGGCCCCCAAAGATGAGTGATTATTTTAGAACAAAGAGGGACTCGAACAAGTATTGTGAATTCCACAAGGATAAGGGGCATAATACAGAAGAGTGTGGACACTTGAAGGATGAAATCGAAAGATTAATACAAAAGGGGGTGCTAGGAATTTTAAGGCACTCTAAAGGGGGTCAGCCTCAGGACCATAGACTGAAGGAGCCTCGATGCGATGATAGGCAAAGGAACACTGGAAAAGGAGAAGATCATCCTCGGTAGGGAGATCGGCAGGTGGTAGGTGACATCTTTATAATAATAGGGGGGAGGAAGCTCATCAAGTGACAGCTCAACCCAGAGGAAGTGGGCAGTAAGACATTTATGTGCCATACTATAGGAGAAGGATCCTCAACCCTAACAATCAACATACCCGTTGGCCCTTTGCTCAATAATGTTTGATCCTGAAGATAGAAAACATGTAGTCCACCCTCACAATGATGCTCTAGTCATATAGGGGTATGTCAACAATTTTCAAATCAGAAGAAGTATGGTTAATGATGGCAGCTTGGCCAATATGATAACTCTGGAATGTTTTAAGTAGATGAATCTAAGGGAGAAAGAGTTGAAACCTATAGCTACTCCTTTAGTTAGGATTGGTAACTTCCAGGTACAGTTGGAAGGGTCAATTCATCTTAATGTAGAATTAGGTGAAGATGAGGTGATGGAGGCAAATGTGGAGTTCTGTTGGCAGATATTGCTTTCCCATATAATATCTTGTTAGGACGACCCTACTTGTATACAACTAGGGCCATACCTAGAACATATCATCTCACACTAAAGATCCCCACCATAAGTGGGGTGGCAATAGCGAAGGGATTCAGGAGATTGCAAGACAAACGTATTTCAGCGCCCTAAACGGGATCTTTCAAGCAGCTCATCTGGATATAGAAAGCCCCATGAGTCCAGAATTCTTGAAACCAAAGGGAGACGTTGAGAAGGTGAAATTGCCCCAAGGCATAGTCCAAGTAGTAAGATAGATGAATGAGCATGGGAAGCAATTAGTGGTCAGCACCTTGTAGAGAAACCCTAAGGGATTTTCATGGAGTGCAGACTACCTAACTGGGTTAGATCCAAAGGTAATGCAACATCGCCTCAACATTGATAGTTCAATCAAACCTATTGCTCAAAGGAAGAGAAAGCATTCTCTAGAAAAACAAGCAGCCATAGCTGAGGAAGTGGAAAAATTGTTAATGGCAAGGGTCATCAATAAGGTTAACTACCCTCAATGGTTGGCCTACGTTGTGCTGGTGAAGAAGCCTAATGTCTCATACCATATATGTGCGGACTTCACAAACTTAAACAAGGCATGTCCAAGGGACCCATACCCCCTACCAAGCATAAACCATCTAGCAGACTCAACAGTAGGATATGAGTTGTATACCTTTTTGGATGCTAGGTCGAGATACCATCAGATACGTATGCACCCGTATGATGAGGAGAATACCTCTTTCGTCACCGATTTAGGGTCCTATTGCTATAAGAGAATGCCCTTTAGGCTAAAGAATGTAGGGGCAACATACAGATGATGATCAATGCCATATTTAAGGAAGAGATAGGTAAAACTGTAGAGGTGTATGTAGATGATATAATAGTCAAGAGCAAGAAGGCAGAGGATCATCCTAATGGCTTGCAAGCGATCTTGACAACACTGCAAAGGTACAACTTGAGATTGAACCCTAAAAAATGTATGTCTAGGGTGCCTGCTAGAAAATTCTTAGGGTACATGGTATCGCAGAGGGGTATAGAGGTCAATCCAAAGAAAATAAAGGCCATAATGGAAATGAAGCCACCCTAGAATGTGAAGGAAGTCTAAAGGTTGAATGGGAGGATAACAGCTTTAGGGAGATTCATCTCCTACTCGACCAGAAGGTGTCATCTCTTTTTTAAGGCTTTAGAAAGCCTCAATTAGTTTCAGTGGATAGAGGAATGCCAACAGTCCTTCGAAAACCTTAAACAGTTCTTGACCTCCCCACCTTTGTTTAGTAGACCCATACCTAAAGAAGACCTGTACTTATACCTATCTATAATAGAGGATGCAATAGCAGTAGTACTAGTAAGGGAAGAGGCAAGAGAGCAGTTCCCCATATACTACATGAGTAAAGTTCTACATAATGCAGAGTTGAGGTACCCTAGACTGAAGAAGCATGCTTTGGCCTTGTACATGGCCACTCAAAAGCTAAGGCATTATTTTTTAGGCACACACAGTAGTTGTTCAAATAGACCTCCCCTTAAGGAAGATCTTATAGAAGCCAAGAACATCTGACAGGGTAATAGAATGGGCGGTGAAGGTAGGTTCGCTAGGTGTGACCTACGAGCCCATAATGGCACTAAAGGTGTAGACATTGGCAGATTTTGTAGCTAAACTTGCCTCCTCTGAGGGAGAAGGTGTCTCCCCACTAGAACATTGGGAGATGTGGATGGATGGCACTGAATGTGATGGGGGCTTAGGGGTCAATATAGGTTATCATTAGATATGCTGTAAGGCTTGAATTTCTAAATTCCAATAACAAGGCAGAGTACGAGGTCCTGATTAATGGCAGGAAGCTTGCCAAGGAAATAAGGGTCGAACACATAACCATATACAGCGATTCACAGCTGGTAGTGAACCAGGTTCAAGGGAACTTTAAGGTGAGAACTGAAGATTTTGAGCCATATGAGGAAATGGTAAAACAACTATAGCGGGAGGGGTGGAAAATTACCTAAGTTCCTAGGGACCAAACCAAAGAAGTTGATGGTATAGCTAAGGCGGCTACCCAGGGGAGAATGGATGACTTGAAGAATATCCCTCTAGCCATATAGAAGGCCCCCTCTACAACAGGAGAGTTGGTATGCCCAACACAATGGCAAGGTAGCTGGATAGACCCGATAGTGAGATGGCTGTCAGAAGGGCACCTCCCAGAAGATAAGAAAAAAGCACAAAGGGTCGTGCAACAATCGAAAGACTACAGTTGGTATTCAGGTGACCTATATAGGTGGTTAAAGACTCACTCATGGACCTATTATATAGGAAAATAGGAGGGTGAGTATGTGCTACAAGAGTTGCACGAGGGGATATATGGAGCACATGAAGCAGGTGCCACTCTGGCAAAGAGGGTACTCCTCTAGGGATACTACTAGCCCACCATCAAAGCAAATACGGAGCACCTGGTTCATAATTGCAAGAAATACTAAGAGCATGCCAACGTTCAGAGGACCCCAACAATGACCTTATCCCTTATAGGAGCGACCTATTCCTTCTATCAATGGGGCATAGACTTTCTAGGGCCAATCGCTCAATCTGTGAAATAGAACAAGTTCCTCATTATAGTAATTGAGCATTTTTCCAAATGGCCAGAGGTTGAACCAGTGTCTACCATCGCCAAGCATATGGTTACTGATTTTGTGTAGATGAGAGTAGTCATAAGGTATAGGATCCCAAGGGTCATCATCACTGATAACAGGAAGCAGCTCAATTCAAAGCACTTAAAGTCATTCTACATGGGGTTGGGCATAGACCTCCGATTCTCATCAGTGGCTCACCCCCAGACTAATGGGCAGACAGAGATCACAAATCAAACTATCTTGTAATGCCTTAAGAAAAGGCTTGATGATAAGAAGGGAAACTAGGTAGATGAATTACAGAGCGTCCTATGGAGCTTCAGGATGACCCCTAGAACCCCCACAAGAGAAACCCATTTTTGCTAACTTATGGGACAGAGGCGGTGATACCTGTCGAGATAGGCCAACCATCATTTAGGGTTGACTTTGCTCAGGATATTGACCAGAACAGTGAAAGAAGAACCAACCTGGACTTGGTCAAGGAACTGAGGGACTTGGCTTATGCCAGAACTGTAGCTTACAAACAAAAGGTAGCCAAGTATCATGATAAAAGGTAGAATTCAAGGCATTCCAGGAGGGTGATCTCGTTCTAAGAAAGGCGGAGCTGACGAAGGGAAATGCGGTGGTCAAAAAATTACAACCCAACTAGGAGGGCCCCTTCAAGATCATTAAGGTGTTGAGGCTTAGATCATATCACCTAGAAGATGCCAATGGAAAAGCCCTCCCCCATACATGGAACGCAGAACATCTGAAGTTATTTTATCCCTAGTTTAGTTTTCAATATTACTATGTTGCTTTACGAATTTGATGTATTTCCTTTTCAATAATAAGTCCAGGTAAAGGATGAGGGAGCTAAGGAGGTGCCAACCTATTTGGTATGTCTGGGTGTGCCTACTGACCCAGACATCATGAATAAAATAAAGTTTTTCTTGAATTGCCAGATATTATCCAAATGATCCAAAGATCATCATATGCATAAACAAAGAACTAAGTAATAAACTAACGACCTTAAGATCATCAAGGCAAGATCATAATTCATAATAAACGATCCCCAGGGTTGCTAATCGAAAGCAATAATATCTCACAACAGAGACCCACAGGGTCACAAATCAAAACATTAATAGACGACCCTCAGGGTCGCTAATTAAAGCGCATAAGGTATCACAGGGTACCCTTAGGCCATCTCAGGAAATTAAAGGGAACCAAAACATCTTAAAGCTTTAAAGAATATGAACCTCCAAGGTGTCAACCTTGGATTGAATAAGGCAAGGGGTAATGCAACCCCTAATCCAAATAAAGGCTAAAAGGTCAGACAAAAACAAAATAAAAATGTTAGTCAAAGGACGATGCCTCGGGAAAGGCCTCTCAAACAAAAACAAAAAAGAAAAGAGAGAATTTAAAGGAAAATTCATTATATTTATCACTATAAAACTCCAAGGACAAACCCCTTAGATGGTCTCCAATTTAAAACCTAAGGGACAGGCCCCTTAGACGAACATAAATCGACGACCCTAGGACAGGACCCCCAAAGGGTCATCAGAAAAAACAAACAACTTACAAGTTGGGGCCACCCAAAGTCTCGGAGAGAACGTCGCTCGTAGCCAACACCTCAGTAGGATTAGTTGAGGCCTGGTTAATGGTGGTTTCATTGTCTGAAAGGGCAAGGTCCAATTGCTTAACCGTGGAAGGGTTGGGATCACTTAAATTCCCTTCATCTTCTGCAGGAGCTTCAATCTTAAAAATATAAGGATCAGGTTGGATGATCGAAAGAACCTCAGCCTTAACCCCAAACTGGGTAACAACCTAGTTAACAATTTGGCATTTGAACTCCATCAGCCAAAGAGCACATATAGTGGTCATATTGTCCACCACCTTCGACGAGGCCTCTATCTGGCAATCCTTACTTAATAGATCTTGCTGGCTCTTATGAAGCCCCTCAACTAGTTGAGCCTTGAAAAGCAGTTCATTATCCCTTTCTTTGCACAACTCCCTTAGTTTACCTTCTATAGAGGTTATTATAGCACGCTTACCCTCAAGATCTTTTGTTATCTCTTCCTTCTCCTTCCTCCAAGTCTCCCTCTCTTCCTCTAGGGCCCTGGTCTCCCTGCTCATCATTAGGTCCTCGTAGAAGCCCAAAATAGTAGCTTGATAAGGAAAGCAATCGTTCAAGTATATATATAATAAGTAGAGGAAAGATAAAAGGTGAAGGCTTACCCTAAAATAGTGGCTAAGCAGGAGGCCAAACCTCTCCCTAGGAGACATCTGCACATACTGAACCATGTCCCTTCGCAAATGTAGGGACTTCATCACATTAAAGCAGAGGTCGAGGTTGTTCAGTGAGGCATCCTCTCCAAAATCTTGCCTAATGATGTCAGTGATGGAGTCGTACTCCCCAATTATGCGACTCTCCTGAATGGAAGGCTTTTCAATTATCTCTCTAGGTCATTTGAGGCTAGCCTTTGGAGGAGCACCCCCCTTTGAAGTACTACTAGTACGATCCGGAGGAAGGGGAAGGCTTGAAGTAGCTTTATCTTTGGATTGTCCTTTTTCTGAGACCTAATAGCACCTTTGAGGGACTC
>CAOJBK014780456.1:0-23408 GCA_948294925.1 Codiaeum variegatum
AAATGGGTTGGATCAAGTGTTAATGTACTCAACTAATTCTATAAATTATATGATTTTTCAAGTGGCTAGGCTAACAATTTAAAAATGAAAACAGCTAACTATGGGAAGGATACATTATTAATTTACCTATTCACACAATTAATAATATTTTCTGACTAGTAATATAATTAACTAACCCTTTTAATAAATGAATAAAAAAGATACAATTTGTTGTATCTTGATCATGTACTCAGGATTTTTTTTTAATATCATGCAATGAATAATTTTTTATTCATTAATTATAAAATACATATACATTATACTTTTTTAAAAAAAATACATTATTTTAATTTCATTTATTCACTAAATATAAAATAATTATTGGTAACACATTTTTTAAATATCTAGTATAAAATTTTAAATTGGACTTTGGTGGAGTGTATTTTACTAAAAGATACACCTGCCCAGAAAAACATGATTAAAATTATTAATTTTCTGATAAGGTAAAATTTATTTATTTATCTAGATCAAATGTTTGAACATAGAATAGTTTTTTCGTTTCTGTCTGGTAGGAAATATTAAATTTGATTGTTTTATCTTATAAAAAATAGTTGAAAATTCTTTTCTAGTGTTCGATATTGTATTACCTGTACTGAAACCAATTTGAAAAAAATAAATCTCTTCGACTAGTAAAAAGGCATGGAGAACAAAGTCATGATCGCTGGATTTAAAGTTGACTTTAACGATGGAAGATACCCAGGGAAAAAAAATACAGAGATAATAATAATAATAATAATTAAAAAACCCTAGCTAGGGTTTCAGTCAATTAATTCTGGGAGCGAGATAACTATATACTGTAAAGACTTTCAACAAGCCATATGCTTACAATTACAATGAGTTCATTACGTTGAAAATTTCTTGAATTTGAAAGTTCAAGTTGGTAATATGACTTACTCGGATAATGATTTTATTGGAAATTTTAATGTGAATTTAGAAAGAAAGAAAAATATATAAAATATTTTAATGATAGTTAAATTCATTCACATTCACTATTTTTAAAAGATTATAAATTTTGGTGTTAAACACCACCCTCACTCTCACAATAATTTTTTCAACACCTCATCTAAATAAATCTTTCTATAACACTTCTATTTATAGTTCTTGATGTTGTCTAAATGCTTAGGACGACCACTTAAGACGACCCATGGTCCACGCCAAAAGCTCCTAGTAAGACCCTGAAAATAGAAAAGAGATACATGGTGACCCCTATGGGCAATCACTCCGATGCCTAAATCAATAGGCTAATAAAGAATAGAAATAGAAGAGAATAGAGAGATTTTAGAGTGATTAACTTATTTCTCAAGTTATAAGCCCATTTATATGTGCCACAGACCACCTTTAGCTTAAATCTGAGGTTGGGCCTGCTCCAATCGTCCTCTACTATCCATCATCTATTGGGGGCGGCACATATGGTTGCATGGGGGTGAACCCTCTAGGGGGGTCAGTTATCTCATATCCCCCCACGTGTTCCTTAGTCAAAGATTGAGGCTCCTTCACGTCCTGCCTCCCACCATTGGGCTCAATGATTACAATTCAAAATTTCCTTTGAGTTGGAAAATTCCCACCTTTAGTTCCCTAAAGGATATGTGTCAGCATCACTCTTATCGAGGGGTTGCTTCAACTTCCCTCACTTGCCTATAAATAATTCCACATTTTCTCACAATTACTCATTTGCATCTACAAGGTCTCGGCCGACCCCTAGCTACCAAACGACCTTGCTTTCAGCATCCTCTACTTTTGTTCGTGACCCCTTGCTTTAAATAAGTTATTTTCCTTTTACCCTTCAACTTCTAAAATGCTTTCCTTTTTCCGGGGTTAGGGTCATTAAGACTGGGGTCATTTTTTTTTTAACTAGGACGAGCTCCTCGTTCGATAGCCAGAACCCAGGGCCAGCCTCTGACCCTCAATTCTCTAACCTAAAATTATCTTCTCACCAAACTCCTCCCATATCGAGGAGTTCATCCCTGCTCCTCCTCAAACACGCTAAGATCCTAAAGGAAATGGTCTTGCTCTTCCTTCACATGATGCTCTCCAACCCTACTCCTTAGTAAATGCAAGAAGTTCAGGGGACCAGCCCCCTTTGAAGTGGAGCAGGATTAGGGCCTAACACCTCTTAGAAGCCTAGCCTATTACCATGGTTCGAGTTCCTATTAGGAACACAGGGGAGGACGAGGCAGACTCCTATGAAGGGGGGTGAAAGGGAGGACTTCCCCTTACAAACTCCAAAAAATCATGTTCTGTCACCATCCCTCTCGAACAAATATACAACTTAATGGCGACAGAGGATCTAACCTGGTTCTGGGTGGCCTATGGCATCCCTTTTGACTTTATTCTCTCATTTCCTAACCTCAATCTTAGGGCTAACCAAGAACTTGTAGGTCACAACCATAACATCTACTAGGAGGACTTAATGGTGGGCCTAAAATTCCCTTTGTCTACTATGGACAAGGAATTTTTACAAGTATATGGGACAAATATAGCCCATGTTCACCTTAACGCTTGGAGAGTTGTGAGGGGTTTACAAATGTTGTCATACTTCCAGGGGGTTCACCATGAAAATTAAGGAGTTCTTGGGTATCTATCGGCTTATCCCTAATAAGAAGGGAGAGCACAACCATCTGCAAGCAAAAAGAAATTTCAAGTGCTTCATCTTTCCCTCCAACCTCAAATCAATTTGGAAAATGAAGTTCTTTATAATCTCTCACCTAACTTTTGCAGACATCCCCCATCAATGGAATTTGAATGTGCCACTGCGTAAGACCAAGAACCTTCAACACCACCCCCCTCCCCCCCAAAGTCTGTGCGAGCACAAACATCTTATGAAAATAGGTGAGCTAATTGAGCATTATAATTACTTCAACATGCTATCTCTTTTGGACCAGTGGTATAAGTTTGAGGTCAAGACCCCAGGCGACCTCTACGTGATGAACGACCTTGGGGTACAACTCTTTTCTAGTTTTTCGTTACATCTTATTTAGGGTTATGTTTGATCTTTTCCTCTCTTTTTTTTCCTTGATAGATATGGCAGGCATCGCCGAGAAGATAAGGGTACTAGAGGAGAAGAATGTTGTAAGAAAACAAAAGAAAGGAGCCTCTAGAGTAAGAAGAGGATCATCTGGTGCATCCAAATCTTCTAATGGAGCACCAAGCTAAAAACAATAATGACCTAGTGGGCCTCCTGCTCCCTCAGCTCATCCAGTGGCCCCCGACAGTAAGGGTCATCTGGTTCTTCATGCAGGAACCAAACGCCCTCAGGACCTTGCGATCTCTTTTAGCTAGGGGCCACCATCCATCAACAGTGGTAATGAATCCATTGCTGGTGTCATCATGAGGGTCTATAGGGAGGATGCCACCCTGAGCATCCTTGAGCTCTACGACAACATAATAAAGTCCATGCATCTGTAAAGTGACTTCAACTGATATGAGAAGATGACCCACAAGGAGCGTTTTTAACTCACCATCCAATGATCCTTTGGGGTAAGTCACCATGACTTAATAAATTTTTCCTTTTTTTGTATACTAATCTCGTGCTAACTGTACAGGTGGCCGACCTTACCTTTACCGAGGCGATACTGACCAACCTAGAGTTAAAGTGGCCGACCTCACCTTTACCAAGGCGATACTGACCAACCTAGAGTTAAAGGCTCTTAATTAGGAAAAGGCCAACACTGAGAGGGAGAAGGATAATGCTCTAAAGAAGCTGAAGGAAAGGGTGTAAGAGATGTCCTCCCTTGAAGGTCGTCTTAGGGACCTCCGCAAGGAGCTAGACAACACCCTGCTTGCCAAGGTTAAGGTGGATGGGGAGCTCATCAATGTAAATAGGAGCCGCAGACCTCCTGGGAAGAGCTGAAAAAGGCTAAGAAGGAGAATGATGCTCTCACTACTAAGTATGCGATCTAAATGATGGCCTTTTACTAGTAGACCATGGATGAGGCCATCTCAAAATTTAGGGAGAAGGAACAAACTCTTAACAACATTCGACTCAATGCCTCTATCTTTACTCTGAAGGCCCCAACAGAAGATGATGGGGATGGGAGTGATGACAAGCCTTCACTCATGGAGCTCTCTTTAGGAGAGGGAGATGGTGATGCCGATGCTGAAGCTCTAGTTGACCCTCCTACCCTGCAGAAACTGTGGCCTAAGTTACTCAAGCCTCAATTGAAGTAATTGGGGTGGAGGCCATAGGTGAACCCTCTATTGCACCCTGAACCCTTCTATCATTCTTTTTTTTGTTTATTTATATTTATGTAAAGGATCCTAGGGGTTTGTGTCCATGGATCATTCGTAGTGACCTTAGGGGTCTGTCCCTTAGGTTTAGTATTTTGAAGACTACCCAAGGAGCCTGTCCTTAGGGTCTATTTTGATTAATAAAATTACATTTTCCTCTTATTTTAATTATACACTCTCATTTTCCTTCTCTTTTTTTCTTGCCATCCCAGGAGGTTCTATTCCAAGATTGTTAGGTAGGAATGACTTAACAATGTCCATCCCATAAGTTCACTAAAACTAGGGGGTATGCATCCGAGGCTCATCCATTGAATTGAATATGTGTCTTGTATTAAGGCCTTAGGCTCCTATATTCTTTTTATTATCCCTGCTTGTAGTTACTTAGCTGTTGGGTTCTTCTACCGTCGATCCATTATTTGCTTAGGGGTCGTCTGACCCCTTATGCTGTATTGAAATTAGTATTGACCCCTTTGGTGTTCCGAATTTCCTTCAACTACTTTATATCACCTTTTTTTACTAAAGATGACCCATAAATCATCTACTTGTTTTAACTAGCGGCCTTATGGGTCATCCATTTCGTATTATCAGTGTAGATACAATGATTTTAAGATCATGTGTTTATTGAGGTCTTTGGACCTTGCTTACAATATGTATGACAGTCTTTGGATAGTTTAAATAACAACTGGCCATACAAGAAAAACTTTATTTTATTCATGATGCTAGGGTTAATATGCGCACTGGGACATCTCAACTAGGTTGGTACCCCTTTAACACCCTCATCATTTCCCTAGACTTATTATTCAGAAACAAGTACATCATTTGAATTAAAGAAATAACAAATAAAACTAATAGAAAAATAAACTAAGGGTAAAATAACTTCAAATGCTCTGCATTCTATGCATGAAGGAGGGTATTGTCTTTAGCATCCTCTAGGAAGTATGATTCAAGCCCCAGTACTTTGGTTACCTTAAAGGGGCCCTCCTAATTGGGTTGCAGTTTTTTTACCCCCGCATTTTCCCTTATCAACTCCGCTTTCTTCAAAATAAGATCACCCTCATTTAATGCCATGAACTTTAATTTCTTGTTATGGTATCTAGCTACCTTCTGCCTATAAGTTGTGGCTCTAGCATAAGTCAAGTCTCTCAGCTCCTTAACTAGGTCAAGGTCAGTTCTTCTTTCTATCTCCTGATCTACATTCTCTGTAAATTCTACACTAAAGGATGGCTGGCTTATCTCCATAGGTATCACTGCCTCCATTCCATTTATTAAAGCGAATGGAGTCTCCCCTATAGGAGTTCTAGGGGTCATTTTGAAGTCCACAAGAAGCTTTGATGCTCATCCACCTAGTTTCCCTTTTTCTCATCTTGAGTCCTTGTAAGATAGTTCGAGTTGTAACCTTCGTTTGCCCATTGGTTTGCGGATGAGCCACTGAAGAAAACCAGATGTCTATCCTTAACCCCTTGCAAAATGACTTGAATTGCTTGGACTCAAATTACTTTCCATTATCTGTGATGATGACCCGAGGTATCCCATATCTGGTGACTATATTCTTCCATACAAAGTCAGTGACCCAATTTTGGGTAATGATGGATATCGGATCGGCCTCTGGCCACTTGGAGAAATGTTTAATTGCCACTATGAGGAATTTATTTTTCCTTATTGACTGGAGGAATGGTCATTGGATATTAGTCCCCCACTGGTAAAAGGGCAATGTTAGCATGTTGCTAGAGCCCTCTGCACGTTAGCATGTTCTTGGTACCTCCTACAGCTTTGAACTAGGCTTCCACATCTTCCTTGATAGTAGGCCAATAATATCCTTAGAGAAGGACCCTCTTCGCAAAAGTAGCAATTGCCTCATGGGCTCCATATATCTCTTTATGTAATTCTTTTAATACAAACTCACCCTCTTCCTTGCCCACACATTGGGTCCATAGGTCAGTTATTGGCCTCCTACATAGGTCACCTAATTTCCAGTTTTAATCCTTGGATCTTTGTATGACCCTTTGCACCTCCTTTTTATCATATGGGAGGTGCCCATCCGACAACCATCTCACCAGTAGTTCCATCCAACTACCTTGCCACTGAATAGGGTATAACAACTCTTCTGACATGGAAGGGGTCTTTTGAATAACTAAAGGTATATTTTTCAAGTCTTCCACCTTTCTTTGTGCGACTGCTTTAGGTATCTCATCGACCTCTCTTGTTTGTTATTTAGGAACTTATATTATTTTCCATCCCTCTTTTTGCTACTGTTTTACTTAATCCACATATGCTGTAGGGTCCTCCGTTTGTATTTTGAAGTTTTCCTAAACCTGATTGATAGCTAGATGTGAGTCACTATATATGGTTAAGAGATCTGCTCACAATTCATTAGCCAGCTTCATGCCATTAATGAAGGCCTCATACTCAACTTTATTGTTGGAATTTTTGAACTCTAATCTGACATCATATCTAATTACCACCTTATGGGGGCCTTTGATTATAATATCGACCCCTGGGCTCCCATCACATTTAGTGCCATCCACCCACATCTCCCATTGCTCCAGTGGGGTGATCCCTTCTCCTTCTAAAGGTGTAAGATTGACCACAAAGTCTGTCAAGGCCTGGGCTTTCTTAGCATTCCTTGACTCGTAGGTTACACCCAAGGAGCCAATCTTCACAGCCCATTCAACTACTCTACTTGATATTTATGGCTTCTAGAGGGTCTTTCTCAGGGGGGACGTTCGTCCTTACCACCATCATGTGTGCTTCAAAATAGTACCTTAACTTCTGTGTGGCCATGTATAATGCCAAGGCATGCTTCTCTAGCCTGGGATACCTCAACTCAGCATCATATAGAATTTTGGTAACATAGTAGATAGGGAAATGCTCCCCTACCTCCTCTCTAACGAATATGACTGCAACTGCATCCTTTATTATGGACATATACAAATAAAGGTATTCCCCTATAATGGGTCTACTTAACAAGGGTGGGGAGGTCAAATTTTGTTTTAAGTTCTCAAAATATTATTTACATTCATTCGTCTATTGAAACTACTCGAAAATTTTTAGAGCCTTGAAGAAGGGTTGTCACCTTTTAGCTGAGCAGGAGATGAACCTCCCTAAGGCTGTTATCCTTCTATTTAATCTTTATACCTCCTCCACATTTTAGGGTGGCTTCATCTACATAATTTCCTTTATCTACTCCAGAATAGGCTCAATACCCCTCTGCAACACATGTACCCCAGGAACTTCCTAGCAGGCACCCCAAACACACTTTTTTAAAGGTTTAACTTTAGGTTATATTTTTGTAGTATCCTCAGTATAGCTTGTAGATCGGTAGGATGACCTTCTGCCTTCTTTGTTTTAAAGATCATATAGTTTACATACATTTCAACATTTTTACCTATCCCCTCTTTAAACATGGCATTCATTATCCTCTGATAGGTCACCCTTGCATTCTTCAAACCAAAGGGCATCCTCTTATAGCAGTAGGTTCCTAAGTCTGTGATGAAGGAGGTTTTTTCCTTATCTTAGGGATTCATATGGATATGGTAATACCCCGATCTAGCATCCTGAAATGTATAATGCTCATGCCCCATCGTAGAATATACCAGTTGGTCTATGCTAGGAAAAAGATGAGGGTTCTTTGGAAACACCTTGTTCAAATAAGTGAAGTCCACACACATACGACATGAGCCGTTAGGCTTCTTTACCAAGACTACATTAGCCAACCATTCAGGATAGTGCACCTCTCGGATGACCCCTACTTTTAACAGCTTACCCTCCTCTTCAGCTATGGCCACCTACTTTTTTGGTGAGTGCTTCCTCTTCCTTTAGGCGATGGCCTTAATGGAACTATCGATTTTAAGTCGATGTTGCATCACTCTTAGGTCTACCCCTACCAAGTCATTTGCATTCCATGCAAATGCATCCATGTTCTCTTGCAAGGTTTTAATGACAAGCTGCTTTATTTTTTCACATATCTCTCCCCCTATATGGATCTCCCACTGCGATATAAGCATCTTCTATACCTCTCCCTTTAGCTTTAGGAAATTTGGGCTTTTAGGGCTCTCTATGTCTACCTGAGTTACCTAGAAGATCCCTTTGAGGGCATTAAAATATGTCTGTCATGTAGTTTCTTGACATCCCCTAGCGATTGCCACACCCTTAATAGAGAGAATTTTCAACGTAAGGTGGCATGTGCTCGATATAGCCTTTGTAGTGTAAAGGTAGGGTCGTCCTACTAATATGTTGTATGGGAAGGCAATGTCGGCCACCATAAATTCCACACTGACTTCCCTTGCAACCACCTCATCACCTAAATCCACATTCAAGTAGATTGATCCTTCCAAATGCACCTGGAAATTACTGATCCTCACAAGGGATGTGGCTACTGGCTTCATGTCTTTCTGGTTAAGATTCATTTTTTAAAGTATTCCAACATTATCATATTTGGTATGCTTCCATCATCTACCATAATCCACTTGACCATGAAGTTGTTAACATACACCATAGCATCGTTATGAGGGTGGATCACGTGTTTTCCATCTTCTTAACTAAATGTTACTAAACAAAGGGTTGAGGGGTGTGTAGGACGCTGTGGTTGGGGCTTCTTTTTATGCAGGATGGCATAGAGATCTCTTATTTCCTTTTTCCTCTAGGTTGAGCTATCCCTTAAAGAGTTTCCCACCATTATGATGTATAAATCCATAGCTACCTATTGATCCCCCTGGCGAGGTCCATCCTCCTGTTTATTTCTATCTTCTCTTCTATCTTCACACATGTCATCATAATGGTATTCGCTTCTTCTGGGGTCTTATTGTTAACCCCCACAATTGTGCCTCATGATCCCTGGAACCCCCTTTCATATCAATCTCTCAATCTCATTCATTAAATGTCTACACTCTTCTTTGTTATGCCCTTTGCCCTGATGGAACTCACAATATCTGCTTGGATCCCTCTTTGACCTAAAGGAATCACTCATTTTTAGAGGCCATTTTACATCCTCCCCACTCTTATTCATCCACACCAACGATCCTTTATTGAGGTGGTGAGTGGAGAGTATGAGTTGTATCGATTAGATATAAACCGTCGGCTCTTCTCCTGTTTCATGGAGCGCTTGCTACTCCCTCCCTCATCTTTCTTATATGCTTTGTCAACTGCTGAGGAAGAGAGCACCTGAACCTTAGATGCCAAACTCTAAAGGCCATCATCAATTTTGATTTGGCTTTTTGCTAATGCCGTTTCTTGAGTCCAAATGGTAGGTTGGACTACAAAGAGTTTCTTTTGTAGGGGCTTATTGGTAGTTCCATTTAGGATAGCCAAATAAGTAGCGTCAAACTGGAATTCTAATACCTCTCCCACTTCCTGATTAAACGACTCCAAGTACTACCTTAGGGTCTCTTTTGGCCTCTGCTTTACTGTTAGGAGATTGGCTAATTGCTTTGGTTTAACCTGTATGGGCATAAATCTTGCCTAGAAGAGGTCTGATAGCCATTTGAAGGAGGTGATTAACTTCCCAGACAACTTATTATACCATTCAGAGGCCACTTCCTCTAAGGTCGTCGGGGAGAGGCGACACAAGACGTGGTCGTGGTATGTCTGTGACTGAATCTCTATTGTGAACTTATTGAAATATGCCCTAGGACATGACATCCCATAGTAATTGTCTAGCCTCTGAGGTTTTTTGAATTTAGGAGGTTAATCTTTTATTAAAATATCATCAACCAAAGGTGATTCTTTCGGTGAGGTCCAAATCCATGGTATAACCTTTGATTCCCATGTTTGGCAATATCACCTTTACCACCTAAGCTAGCTCTATCCATGGGGTTGTTTATTCCAACACATTTTCTGCCACATCTTCCATAGGGTTTCTTGCCTTCGAGACTTCCTCTTGTCCTCAAGGAGGGGGCTGATCATTCTGACCTTCTGTGGCTCTGTCATGCCCTATGCTATACTCCTGGGATAGGTGTTGAACCTATTATTTCAAAGCTTCCACCTCCTTCTGTAGTGCCACATAATCACCATACATGCTGTGCATGGTCACAAGATTGTTAAAATATGGGACATTCCCCATATAGAGGCTTAATGCCCCCTATTGTGCCCTTGGATCCACTTGTCCTTATCCCCATTAAAAGGACCCCTAGCGTTAACAGGTGGCATAGTTCCTAGAGTCGGTGGATATTATTTCCCATTAGAATGACACTAGTAGTTTGTCGTGCTAGGACAGGTGGTTCCTCCATGTTCAACTCATGTTCTTTTAGGAATTAATCCAGACCTCGATTTAAATCAAAATTGCTTTCTGGGTTATCCATAATGTTTTAGCCACAAACTAAAAACCAAAGGGCGTGCCCACACACACTTCTCCAAATGTTGTCTCAAGGCTCAAGATGACCCCTTAAGACGATCTGTGGTCAATGCCAAAAGCTCCTATTAAGACTCTGAAAACACAAAAGAAACAAAGGGTGACTCCTAAAGACAGCCACTCTGATGCCTAATTCAATAAGCTGACAAAGAACAAAAGTAGAAGAGAGTAGAAAAGTTTAGAGTGATTAATATG
Source organism: Codiaeum variegatum (assembly GCA_948294925.1). Taxonomy (NCBI): domain Eukaryota; kingdom Viridiplantae; phylum Streptophyta; class Magnoliopsida; order Malpighiales; family Euphorbiaceae; genus Codiaeum; species Codiaeum variegatum. The sequence goes on from CAOJBK014780456.1 coordinate 10,808, forward strand.
TTTTCGATTTCCAAGCTAGTTTATATAGGCCATAGACCGCCCTTATCCCTAATACTTCAGGGATAAGGGTTATCTCTATCCATTGTTCATAGTTATCGGATAAGCTACCATTTACGCTACAAATCCGGACAGGATCCCTCAGCCTTATTTGGACACAGACGACCCCTCTTGTCCAGGGATGTCCCCTTAGGGTCCTTAGCTTGAATCCCAGGTTAAGCTTGTTCCAATCATCATCTACTATTCATTGTCTATTGGGGGCGACCTAAAGGGTCGCATGGGGTGAACACTCTAGGGGGGCCAGTTATCACTTCGTATTACCTATCTCTATTGACTAAAAATTCTTATTTAAATAGGAAAACATTAAAATAGGAATAAATTAAAATAAGAATTCTATTCTATAAAGGAAATATTATTTGACCCAAAATTATTTTTTTCAAATCTTGTTGGGATTTTGAGTCTAGTCCCAACAATCTCCGTATTGACTCAAAATCTTACAATCAACAATTCAAAGTTTCCACCTTGCATTAGAATCTCTCATACATGCTACATTCATCCCTCGAATAACATTAGCAAAAGTCACTTTAAATGGTGATCCAATATTCACTTCATCTTTTTTCTTTTCCTTATTATGATGTCTAACAGTTTCTCCATTCTTCATCAATGTGATTCCCTACAACACATAAATATTCTTTTTATTCCTCTCACCCTTCATGATTACTAAGTTTTCCTTACTTACCTTCATTACACCATCATTAGATTTGAAATTACAACCATTCTTCTCCAACTTACCTAGGAAGATTAGGTTCCTCTTTAATTTTGGCACATGCCTTACATTGCCTAATCTTCTCACTACTCCATCATGAGTTTTCACCTTATCTTCCCCTATTCTTTCAATTTTTAAATCAATTACACCAAGTAAAGTGATAAACTTATTTTCATAAGACTCATAATTTGTGCAACTCTCTCGATTTGCACAAATATGGTTAGAGTATGCACTATCTAGGAGCCATTCACCTTGACATTTCTCTTCATCATTCTCCACAACCATGAATGGTCCATCTTCACAATCAGAGTCACCTAAACAATTATTTATTTCTCCTTTCTCTTCAATTGCTTTCTCATTTAATTTTTTTGCTCTTTTGATATCATCTGTCAACTCTTTATACATCCATTGAATATGCCCCTTATTCCCACAATAATAATAAGCTTTCTCAATATAATCATATCTAGGCCTTAATTGAGACTTAGAATTCCTTTGATATCTACCATTACCATTTTTTCCTTGATCACATCCTCGAATAGAGTTTTCGGCTACTAATGTCACACTATTACCAACATCTTCATCATCAACCCTTCTCATCATCATATCGTTCTCCCTAAGAACCGTCATAGCCTCATTAGGATGATCTTCTATCTTCTCACAAGAAAAGTTTGGAGTGGCCTATATGTTTTAGGGAATGATGTCAACAACAAAGGTGCTTTCTCTTGATGTGTGATCTTCTCATCCGCATATTCTTGATTTGACACAACAATTGATTGAAGGAATTAATGTGGTCTTGCAAACTTGTCACTTTTTCCATCTTCAATTGATATAACTCTTACCGCAAGAAAAGTTTGACGTACAAACTTTTTCAAGTTTGTGTAATAACTCGGGCTCTTTTCTTTCATGTAATTGTACTTGATTTCAGGGGTAATTGCTCATCGAATTATACTTACTGCTTTCTTCTAGATTGCAACCCACTTTACATCATTAAAATTGTTAGGTTTTTCTCCTTCAAGAGCTTTATCTAGATTCTATTGCACTAAATAGTCTTCAATGGTGTTCTTCCATGACATGAAGTTCATTTTACAAAAAAAGAAAAAAGAAAAAAGAGGGATTTGTATATTTTGTGAATTCTCACTCATCTTTCTCCTGAAATTACATACTTTTACTAAATAAGAGTCCGATACCACTTGTTTGGAAAAAAAGAGTGATAAGCGCGGCGATAAGAAAGGAGAAAAGAAAAACACACACAATAATTTAATGGTAATTGAATCCACCTCTTTTTATTATTCTCAAAAGATTATAAATTTTAGTGTTGAAAACTATGCTTACTCTCATAATAATTTTCTCAAAATCACATATAAATAAATCTATCACTAATACTTCTATTTATTTGCTTTATATTATCTATCTCTATTACATAAGAATTTACATCTAAATAGAAAAATATTAAAATAAAAATTCTACTTTATAAAGAAAATATTCTGCTATACAATTAATGAATATTTTCTACACATAAATAGAAAAAAAATTCTAAATATTATTAAGATTTTGAGTTATAGTCCCAATAAATTTAATATGATAATGTATTTACCATAAAGTATAATATAACGGTAAAGTGTATATTTCTATGTATAATACGTCTTTTTATATTAAATATAAATTAAATTGCAGATAAAATATTTGAATAATACTAATATGATTTTTTTTACCAAATTATTGTGAAATTTAAAAGTGACAAGGATAGCAGAAGCCAATGTTGTGACAAGTATTTGTGATGTTTGCTTTCTGATTGTTTGATGTTTGTTTATAAAGAAAGTATTTTGTAACACTTATCTCACACGTATAGCCCCCTCTTTTTTTCTTTTTTTTTTTGTTTTCTTGTTTTATGAAGATCTCACAGGTACCATTAATATTATCAAATTCGAATTATTTTGTCTGGTGACATACTAAATATTATTAAAAATCAAATTGAAAGTTATATTGGGTTGACATATATTTATTATGTAAAATTTTACAATAAGATGGGTCACTATTGTTACAGAAAGCATGCAAGATCTAAATGGTTCAATTGTCAGGTGATTGATAAGAAAGACTAAAGAATAGTAAAAGTTTAATTAGTGCGATTGGGCATTGACTTTGAGACAAGATTGCAAAAATTATATAAATTGCAAAGGGACAATATTGGGGTGGGTTGATTAGATTCTTTGAGCCCAAAAGCTTCCATGAATTGGCTCTTTCCTATAAAGTCAACTTTCATAACATAAATAAATAAATATTGTATATATTATATTTATTATAAATGAAAAACTAATGGCGTAAATATACATTGTATCTTTGCTTTTCAAAATTTTGGGCTCTAAATTTCTTTTTGTGTGTGTAAGTGTGGTCTATCAAAATCACACATCATTTTGCATCACTTTCAAATGTCTATTTGTTTCTAGATTAGCATACTTGTGATTTTTTGTAACGTTTGTGAACAGTTAGGGTGTTTTGATACAGTATCCAATAGCTGATATTTACCTTTTTACTTTAAAAAATTTATGAATAGAATATTAATATATAATTTTTTTGTTTTGTTAGTAAGAATTGACTTTATTATATTTAAAAAAAAAGGAAAAATACTATAATAATACCTAAGGCCATTAGGGCATCTCCATACATCTGAAATTAGATTTTTTATTGGGTGAATCTGGTCAACCACATCAACTTATGAACAACCACTAGTGAATTAACATATAATACTAATGGTTATAAAATGCTATATAATTTAAAGATGCAGTTATAATATAACCCTCTAAATTAAAAGTGAAATTTTAATATTATTCTTAAATTAGTCACAAAATGTTAATATGTCAATTCATGAGTGGTTAGTTCATAGTCTGCCGTAAGTTCACCCAATAATTATTTTAGATGCTACACGGTAAAATGTTATATGGAAAAACTCCTTAAAAGACCAAAATACATCATAAAAAAACAAACATTACGAAGAGCGGTAAAAAAAATACAACAAATGAGAATAAAATGGCTTTGCAACATTCATGTATATATCTCAAACACTGTCAAGCATCTTTGAGTAGCATCTTATCAAAATGGCACCAAGATGATAGTTAAAGGGGCAAAAAACGACATAAAACTCAAAGTCCTTCAACATAACCAAATGCTGCTTGATTCGACTCAACACTAGCAGGAGTCGACCTCAAATAACTATTTAGGGCTCGTCTGAACCCTTCAACACCTTGGTTTTGTCCGAACCCCAAGCATCTAACAGAATTTGTCTTATTAGCCTTTGGTAGTTCGGGATCACCAGAGACGGATGTCACAAGTCCCATCATGAGGTACCCTGCAGTACACTCGGAGCAGACACATGTCCCACTACCAGGGTGTTCACCCAATAAATATAATGTCCAAGGTCCCTTAACAAGTAACTTTTTACACTTAAAGCACACTCTAAGCCAAAATCTATCTTTGAGAGCTTTTCTATCTTAATAGAGATTCTGACTTGAGAGTCGGAGGATTATCGTCGGACACAATGCTTGGTCACCCCTGACCAGTGTTCTTCCTGTGTAGGTAGTTTTAATCAAACTAGAGAAATCAGTCTTCAACAGCGTGATCCTACTGCACACATCATTTGGCACCATATGTGGGAAACATAGAGTTTCCTGACAAGAACGTTCCAAAGCCTACATTACAGTAAAAGCTCTCATAATAGAACCAACCCATGATGAAGTCCACATAGTGGAGGATAGTCCTTCGCACACTAACGCAAATCCAACAGCTAGTACACCCCCAGCAAATCAAATTCCAGTAGCAGCTTTGATTAATCTAGCTACTTCTTTGCAAACTCTCCAAAGTTCTATGGGACAACCTTAAATTTCAAGTCCTTCCACACCAGCTTCACAGCCAGCGCAGTCCCTTACAACCCTAGATCTAGTAGCTGCATTACAGAATCTAATCACCAACCTTGTCCCTTTACTTCCACCACTCTAGCCAAGTGAAAAACCCAACCCACCAGCCCAGGTTGACGATAACCTGCCTGTGGTGAACAGAAGACAAAACGTCAATGCTCTAGTTAATGTAGCAGGAGCTCTACCAACTAGGCCTATAGGGGAAAAGGGATAAAATTAGATCAGTGCTAAAAGTGCCAATCAGAGAAGAAAGACTGGAAGAAGGAAGTGGAAGGCAATAAGCAAATGAGAGTGAGGCAGCAGAAGACAGATTCACTGCCAGCTAAGCCATGAGTAGGAGAGAAGAAGATTGTAGGAGCTAATCCCATGGGGGTTTAGAACGGAGGCATGAACATGTAAGTAGGCATGCAAACCTCAGGATATATGATCAAGAAGTCTCAAGCCACCATGGATCCAAAGCAATGCTGAGAGAAGAGGTCAAGAGATATGTGGAAGAAATGCAAAGCCCTAAGCCAGACCAAAGAAGAAGCTTTTCTCTTCACCTCAGATTTCCATTTTATAGAAGCATAGAAGAATTCCAAATGCTTGGAAAATTCAAGTAGTCACAAATGGCCAAGTATGATGGTAATCAGGATCTTAAGGCGCATGTACTAGAGTATAAACACTTAGTGGAGTTGCAAACCACTAAAGATGAAGCACCTTGTTGAGCATTCGGGGGTACATTAGGAGGGGTTGTAGTGAAATGGTATGATAGCCAGCCAGAAGACAACATAGACCAATTCTGGAGTCTAGTAAACCTGTTCATCAAAAGATTTTCAGCTAGCATTCCCATACCAACGCCAACTCGAGCCTTGGAGCAAGTGGAGCAGAGTTCTGATTAGTCGCTCAGAGACTTCATCACTTGTTTCAATAGAGAAACATTAAAAGTGACGAATATTGACAAACCTCGAGTGATTAAAGCCTTATAGAAGTTCACAAATCATTAAGACTACTTTAAAACTCTAGTTCGGAGCTCGCCCAAGACCTTAAATGAAGCCATGACCATTGTAGAGGAGTATATTAAATAAGATGATGCTTTTATAAGAGAAGGAAGCTCATCCTAAAAGAAAGCCAAGAGGGAGGAGATGTCAACAAAGGGTTGAGGAACATCCAGCAGGCAAAATCCCCCACTACGGTAGATTGAACCACCTAGTAGGGAGAGGTTCCCCTCCAAGCTTACACCACTAAACGCCAAACCAGAGGTGGTTTTTGCAGCTTTCCAGGACAAAGATATATGGAAGAGGCCCTAGCCTATCATGAAGGATCCAACAAAGCGAGATAGGTCCCTATGGTGTAAATTTCACAACACCCATGGGCATACCACTGACAACTGCTGCTCACTCCTGGAGGAGATTGAAAGGCTCATAAAATAGGGATATCTCAAGAACTACATTAAGAGGACTGATCGAGCAGAGACAACGAACCCAAGACAAGCAGTACCGATTGAAGATGCAGTGGCTGGAGATATTCTCTACCTCATAGTAGAACAAGAAGAAGTCCCTCTTAGTCGAAGGAAATGGCTCGAACTCATAAGCCATTAGAGTTCATTTATTTCAGTAAGTCGAAGCAGCCTGCATCTGGTTTGGTAAGCAGAGCCACTAAGAAGGTCGAAGCTATTATAATCTCAATGATGATGGCTGATTTCAGGGTTCAGAGAATCATTGTTGACATAGGGAGCTCGATGAACCTCCTACAATGGGAGGCATTTATACAAATGGGGATTGACAGCTCACAAATTCAGCCCTTAGAAGTGCCAATGTGAACTCTTGACAAAGCCATCATCCCAGCCATGGGTACCATTGAGCTATCTGTAACTGTCGGTAGAGATCCAAAAGTAGTGGTAGTGATGGCGATCTTTGTAGTAACAAAGCTACTCATTACATATAACGTGCTGTTAGGAAGACCACTGCTATAGGATCTAGATGCTTCTATGAGCATCAGAAGGTGCAGATTGACAGTTTCCCTTCCTGATGGATTAGATTTACATATCTATGATGATGTAACCCCTAGGATGACATTAACGATTGAAAAGAAGAGGAAGGTCATATCATTGGAGCTAGACGAGGTGAATTTAGTGGAAACAACTCCTCAAGAAGTTTAAGTAGAATCTAAAGGTGAATCTGCTCAAAAGCTCAAACCCTTCGAAGTTGCTGATGATGGATGAGCCCTACAGATCAATTCCGCATTGAGCTTAGAAGAAAAGAAGTTGGGGCAAGAGTTCCTGACTAGTAATGTTAAGACCTTCGCATGGGTCTCTACTGACATGCCAGGAATAAGCCCAGAAGTGATCACACATAAGCTCCATATGGATCCTACCTTCAGACCTATCAAGTAGAAGAAGGGATGCTTTGAGCTACGTAACAAGCTATCATTGATGAGGAAGTTGACAAGCTAATTCCAGCTAGTTTCATTAAGGAAGTGTAGTACACAGATTGGCTCGTAAATGTGGTGTTAGTAAAAAAACCAAGAGGAGGCTATCGTATGTGTGTAGATTTCACTGATCTAAATAAGGCCTATCTAAAAGATTCCTATCCACTACCCATGATAGACAAGCTTATAGATTCAACAGTTGGCTATAAATATTTTTCACTACTTGATGCTAAGCAAGGTTATCGCTAAATCATAATGGATAAAGAAGATGAGGAGAAGACTCCATTCATCACAAAGAAGGGAACATACTATTATATATCTATGCCCTTTGAGCTGAAGAATGCTGGAGCCACCTACCAAAGACTTGTCAACAACATGTTCAGAGAATAACTTGGGAAGAATCTTGAAGCTTATGTAGACGACATGGTGGTGAAGAACATGAGCTTTCAATAGCACATTCAAGATTTAAAGGAAGTATTTGATGTAATGAATGCTTACGGAATGAAGCTGAACCCAGAGAAGTGTGCCTTCTTCATCAGTGGAGGCAAATTCCTAGGCTATCAAGTAAGTGCAAGAGGGATAGAGCTGAACCCAGACAAGGACTGAGCCATCCTAGAGATGAACCCTCCAAGGACAGTCAAGGAAGTCCAGAAGCTAACAGGCAAGTTGGTGGCCTAAAATTGCTTATGTCCAAATTAGGGGAGAAGTATCTTCAATTTTTCAAGAAGCTTAGAAAGTGTTCCACCTTCAAATGTACTAAATATTGTAAGTATCCCATGGACAATTTGGAAGCTTTCCTTGCATCAGAACAAGTATTGAGTAGGCTCTTAAAAGGCAAAGAGCTTCTGTTGTACCTTTTAGCTTCACAACATGCAGTTAGATTAATACATGTTAGGGAGGAAGAAAATCTCTAGAAGCCAATATATTAGTTCACCAAAGTACTACGGGAGGAAGAATTGAACTATTGCCCCCTCGAAAAGATGGTGTGTATACTATAGTGTTATCCTGTAGAAAGTTCAAGGTCTATTTAGAAGAACATCAAGGGGTGGTGATTATAGATAAAACCTTACAAAAACTCTTGCATAAACTAAAACTTTCTGAAAGACTACTTTGTTGGGCTGTAGAGTTGGGAGGATATAGCCTAAAATATAGACCCAGAAGAGCTATCAAAGCATAAGCCCTGTCAAAATTTATTTTAGAATGGTCATTCCCATCAGGGGAAATACCAGACAGTGAGTCTCAAGGGCAGCCCGAAGCTGAAATCCCGAAGGTCAAATGGGAACTGTTTGTTGATGGAGCTAGCGGTAAGGAAGCTAGCAGAGTCAGGATTGTATTGAAGAATGAAGATGGACTTCTTAAAGAGTTTACCTTGAAGCTAGACTTCGTAACAACAAATAACACAACTGAATATGAAACCCTTCTTCAAGGCCTCTTTGTGGCCGAGCACTTGAATGTTTAAACACTGCACATCTGTAGCGACTCACAACTAGTATTGGGCCATGTAGAAGGTCTTTACAAAGCACGACATCCTCAAATGGTCAAATACTTAGAGAAAATAGACTTGTAGCTGAAGAAGATGAAAGAGAAGGGGAAAGAGGTTAAATTCAAGAAGATCCCAAGGGCTGCCAACAGCATAGCAGATAGCCTGAGCAAGCTCGCCACAGCTCACCCAATTGACGTCCCCAGTAGGGTATTCTTAGGGGTCCTAGCTCACCCTTCCATAAAATTTTCCAAAGTTGGTATGATTACAAAACCAGAACCTTGCTGGATGGACCCAATAAGAGCCTCCTTGGAGGAAAGTTAACTCCCAAAGAATTAGAAGCTTGTAAATAAAATCAAATGGAGAAGCTCGCATTTCTCCTTATATAATGGAGTCCTCTACAAGCGAGCCTTTTCTCTTCCATGGCTTAGATGCCTCACTCCCAGTGAAGCATAGTACATTATGAGGGAGATGTATGAAGGAGCATGTGGAATGAACGTAGGAGGAAAGACCTTAAAAGCTAAAGCTATTAGACACGAATACTATTGGCCTACCATGAAGGCAGATGCCATGAAGTTGGTTAGAAGGTGCCAAGTATGCCAGAAGTTCGCCAATTTGTGTAAGACCCCAATCGCTCAACAAACGCCCATTTATGGATCATGGACATTTACCACATGGGGGATAGACATAGTAGGACCTCTCCCCAAAACCACAGGTCAAAGGAACTTTCTCTATGTAGCAGTGGAATACTTCACCAAATGGGTAGAAGCCGAAGCCTTTGCAACAATCACAGTAGAAAATGTGATAAAATTTACATGAAGAATATTATATGCAGGTTCGGAGTACTGTATCAAATCATCATCGACAATGGGAAGAAGTTTGATAATGCTAAGATGAAAGACCTATGTGAAGGCCTCAACATAAGGCAACAATTTTCCTCAGTCTCTCATCCCCAATCAAATAAGCAAACTGAGATTACCAATTGAACCATTGTAAAAAGGGTTAATGAAAAGACTAAAAGAATGTGGGAGAAACTAGGGAGAGCAATTATATCATGTGTTATGGGCTTATAGAATGACCCATAGAGAATCAATAGGCGAGACACGTTTCGCCCTTACATTTGGCACAGAAGCGGTTCTCCCAGTTGACATAGGAAAGCCCAGTGGAAGAGTATATTTTTGCAGTGAAGAAGAAAATGAAGAACATAGAAGGATTGATATGGACCTACTGGATGATTTGAGAGAACGAGTCTACATCAAGACAGCAGCTTACAAAAATAGGGTTGTGAGCTACTTTAACCAAAGAGTTAAAAGCAAAATATTCAAAGCAAGAGACTTGGTAATGAGAAGTCTAGAAGCCACAGGGAAACGCAAAGGCATGGGAAAGCTAGCACCAAAATGGGAAGGCCCATTCAAAGTAGAAAAAGCTATCGGTCCATCTGCCTATAAGTTACAAACCATGGAAGACAAAGAGGTGACACATACATTGAATGTACAACACTTGAAACTGTACTATTCCTAATTGGAAATTAAAAAAAAACACACATCTCATTGACTCAATATTCTTTAAGCAACAAAATCATTAAGCTCAGCTTAATGGACGAAAGACCTTCCGGGGGCAAGGCACCAAGCTAAGAAAGGCACTAAAACTCTAAGCAAACAAGTGAGATAGTAGAAGAGGAATATACAAAGCTTGCAATAGCAAAGCCCATCTTGATTAGCGAAAGACGCTCCAAAGGGGGCACTAAGACCTTTATGAGATCAGGAACCAAGCCTAGCTTGACTGACGAAAGACCCTCCAAGGGGGTACTAAGACCTCTATGAGATGACGCACTAAGCCTAGCTTCACTGGCAAAAGACCCTCAAAGGGGGACATTAAGACCTCTATGAGATGAGGCACTAAGCCTAGCTTGACTAGTGAAAGACCCTCCAAAAGGGGCATTAAGAAATCTATGAGATGAGGCATTAAGCTCAGCTCGCTTGGCGAAAGACCCTCCAAGGGGGGCATGACGTAGAACACCAGGCCAAAATTTCTAAGAAGCCAGAAGGAAAGACGAGACCTAGAAGACCGGAGGTAGATATTGAATCATTAAGATCCAAAATAAACAAAAAGTTAGAAATGACACGTGACCCTAAAAAGATAGGAAACAATAATAAACCTAAGCAAAGTTAAGAGAAACATTAAAGACTTCAAGAAGCGAAGGGTTAGTTTAATAAGGGCACCTAAGACTAGCCTTGACTGGTGAAAGACCCTTTAAGGGGGGCACCTAAGACCAGCCTTGACTGGTGAAAGACCCTCTAAGGGAGGCAACTAAGACTAGCCTTGACTGGAAAAAGACCCTTCAAGGGGGCACTTAAGTCCAACCTGAACTGGCGAGGCCATACTACAAGTGGTGTCAAAGACAAATGGGACATGATATCAAACATCATTAAAAAAGAAACTTCAAAGGAAAGATCTTAGCAAGAAAAGTTATAGTACTAAGTGAGGTCTAAAGTATGGCATAATAAAAAATAGAAGCAAAGGGTTAGTCAGAGACAAAATGCACAAAGTTGAAAGAATGATCAGTTTTATTAGAAGTAATCATGTACAGCAGAAAAAAAAAATTTCCTTACAATGAATCTGAAAGAATGATTACAAGTTTTTTTTAAATGATATATAAAAAAAAAATAGAGCAAGTATTATAAGTACAATTACAACAAACTAAGAATCTAAGGAAGGAGGGACTTCTGAGGTGCTAGCTTCTGGATATGAAAGCTGGAGCAATTTGCTGATGGGTAGATGATATTTACTAAATGAGTGGGAAGGTGATGCTTGACGAGGCTCTCTGGACTTGTCAAAGGCCGGAGGTATCCGCTCAAGTAAGGATAAATTCAGAGCGCCCATACCATCTATGTATTCAGAGAGTTGAATATCTTGCACATTTCCTTCTGCATCTAAGTGAGCCCTTGCTTCTGGAAATTTCTCAAATACTAAGGTCAAGGCTTGGTTGTACAATTCAACACCCCTCTAGACAACCTCAACATTGTGCTAGGCCTTAAAAAAGCAAGATTCTATTTAGCTAGATTTAGGACATTAACTCTACAAGGATTACGTGTAAAACACAATGTAAATAAAAGATAATTAGAAACTTAAATACTTCTCTTTCTCCTTCTTTAAACTCCCCAAATGTGAAACTCTAGTTCAAAATACACCAAGCATCACCAAAGTCAGACCTCAATTGAATTGATGGCTTACTTGAACATTCTCTCCTTTGTTGCCCAATTTTGGTTCCCCAATTTTTGTTCAACCTCCTAATTCAATCCTCAAGAGAATTTAAGGTTTTTGGACTTTCCTTGATCACCATCTTCAAGGCTCATTCTTTTCAAGAATAAGATCATGAGAAACAAAATTGAACTCTTCTTCAATCTCAATTCCATACTCTTTAATGTTGGTTGAGACAATATCATTTCTAAATCTTAGAAGGAAATTTCTCCCATTTTCATTTACAACTAATCTTACTTATCTCATAAACAAGATTATTATTAGAAGAAGAAGAAGAAGAACACCAGAAGAACATTTCTTTAATTTGCCCAATCTTGCTTCATCTTCAACATGGATTGAGAGCTTCCATTTCTAATTCTTATAAACTCTCTCAACTCAATTTTTATGGAAGATAAACAAATAGTCAAAAGATAATAAGATTATGTCTTTCACACTCTTTTATACTCATAAGGAGGAAGAAATTGAAACCCATGTCATCGAGATAGAACCTGAACCTGAAGAAGAAGTTGATGCTCAAGGAGAATTTCAGATAGTAAATGAGGAAAAATGTTATTGTTTATTTAGACGTTGATGTTGATATTGAGGGATCTGAAGAAGAATATGAATTTTTGTCTGACTCAGACACTACATCAAGTGCAAAACCCGAAGTAGATTCCGAAGGAGAATCTGAATTCTCATTGAGCTCCGATTAAGTGCAATACATATTTTAATATTTTGTTTAGTTTGTTGTTAAGTCCGTACATTATATTAAACTAAAATTTTGTTATAAATTCAATGAAT
>CAOJBK014780639.1:0-12548 GCA_948294925.1 Codiaeum variegatum
GATTGGATATACAATCCAATCCAAACTAATGGATTGAATATACAATCCAATATTTTTGGGTTGGATTGATTGGGTTGGATTTGATTAGTCAGATTGAATATTTTTTGTACACTCCTACTAAGGACTACTCTAGCATTTTGATTTAACTGACATTAAATGAGAAATTATGAATGTAAATTATAAATTAAAATTAAAAAAATATTTAACATTTTTTTGGATTAAACAATAAAGATGAAATTTTTAAAAAAATAAAAAATTGAATTTTAAAAAAAATTAAAAATTGAATTGTTTAAAAACATTTCTTTTTAAAAAATAAATTTTTATAAATTTGAATCTTTAATTTTGAAGACCCTATATCCTTGCCTATGTGTTTTAAGCACTAAGACCACCTCTGTAATAACTACTTAAAGAAAACATATATTGTACATTTCTCACACGTCAAGAGTTAGTCCAATGATAAGCATAATACAAGGTTTTTTTTTCTTCTTCTTACATTAAAGTTTAAAAAAGATCTGTTTGAGTTTTGCTCTTCTACTTATAGTTTAGCTACTATTCCATCTTCCATTCATAGAACATAATTTTCATTACAAGATAAAAGTATAAAAGAGACGGAATTAGAAACCAAAATAAGAAAATTTTAATTTCAAAGGTGTTTGATTTCTATATTTGGTTTCTAAATTAAAATGAGTTTCTATTACAGGCCAATTCTTGCAGCGCTTTTCAAAAGCATTGCTTTTTTTGATTTACGATACAAAGCCTTTAATTTAGAGGAGATTTTTAAAAACTGCTTCCATTGGAAAATAGACCAAAAGACTTAGACTACCTGAGGTTTTGATTCATTAAAAACTGAAGTAAAAAAGCTTTCATGTCCAAATTTCAGTCTCAATTGAAGGGTTTTTTCCTATCGCTTGCTATTCTCCATGACTGCCAAATCGCTCCGTTGCCCATCGCAATTCTCTCGCCTCCACCACAATTGTCAGCCATTACTCTTTTCTACTGCCCTGATCCGTCCAACCGTCTCCTCCACAACAGTAGGCTATTGGAGATGATTTGGTGTTTGAATATGGGATGGTTAATGCTAAATATCCATAGAAGAATTTCGATGCTCTCTCTCTCCTTCGCCGTCTTAGTCGAGATTCATGCTGAAACTAATTCCTACTCTTTTCTTTCTCAATTTAAAATTAGGTATTTCGATATTCTTATTGTTTAATTCTTATTAGGATTTTGGGATTATCTCCAGGGTTGAGTTGAAATGGAGGAGTTCAGGCTAATTCGGAGGCGTTCGTGTCGAGGATTTTGCTAAGTGCAATTACATTACGAGCTATTAAGATTCCAAAGTTGATATAGCTTTCAAGAGCTTTCTCATTGTCAAATTGAATTCTAAGGTACTAGTGATTCACTCAATTTGGTCCTATTACTATTAGTTATAGGTAGTATTCAATTAAATCACATTTATGTTAGTTTAGTTAAAATATATGTGAATTTAGGTCCATACTTTGCTCAAGATTAATAGTTTATTGTACTATGATCTCTAATCTAACTATCAAGATGTTGCTTTGAGATGATGCCACGAGCAGCCACGCACCACCATCGTCACATTCTCTGTCACTCCTCGAACTAGAGAGGGCTAGGACGTTATATCTTTCTTTGCCCCAATTGGTATCAAATGACATTTTCCAACACTTCCTCTCTACTGTTCTGCTCCATCTCTCCAAGTACAACTCAAAGAATTTGAGCTTTACGTCATGGATTTCCTTCAAGGTAACTATTCTTTACTATTTCAACAAAATCGATTTCTAAGGCTTCAGTTTGTGTTTCAACAAAATAAATTTATTTAATGAAGTTGTAGTTCTTAAAGGTGTTCCTGATGGATTATCGTGTGGGAAAAGTAAGAAGAAATGGAAAATTTTGGTAAATAATTAGCAAACAAAACCCTATTGTCCATTTTTGGTCAAATATGTTTTGTTGATTGCTTATTTTGATTATTTAAATAGGTAAAAGAACTATAGAAAGTTAATATGAAGGATCCATAAGCATCTGAAATATTAAACAACGATGTTATATCTCACTTTGTTCTGCTTCTTATGTATTGTAGAATGTAAGCTTTTGTTTCGTTAATTATCATTTTGTTATAATTCCTTTAAGTTTTCTACTATTATTGTGTTTGTTGGTAATGGTTGAGCTTGTAGAGGAAGATATGACTAGAGAGAGAAGAGGAGAGAGCGAGAGAGAGTATGATTTCATGAGAGAGAGAGAGAGAGAGAGAGAGAGAGAGAGAGAGAGAAAGCTACACAATTTGTTACATGAATAGCACACATAAATAGCTGTGTGTGATGTGTGTGAAGAGAGAGAGTGTAACTAACTTACTAACATCAGTTTAATACTCTTACTCTTTAACTAACTAACTAAGTCAACACTTGATCAACACAACACACTTATTTAGCTAATACACACTACTAAGCTAATACTAGCCCTCAATTTGATGACTCTTCTTGCATGTCCTTCTTTCCTGCATACCCCTCCTCAACTTGATGATAGATGATCAACATCAAGTTGCTTTAGAAAAACTAATTCTTAAGTGAACATAGAGCTTTAGTAAGTAAATCTGCCACTTGGAATTGAGAAGCCACAAACTGTAGCAGCATTAAGCCAGTATTGACCCTTTCCCTTAGAAAATGTATGTCAACTTCAACATTTTTCATCTTGGAGTGATTTACTAGATTTGCAGCAAGATTCAAAGTAGAAATATTATCACAATGAAGTGTAGGAATTGTATCAAGTTGAAGCTATAATTCTTGAAACAGATTTGACAACCATTGAAGTTCTGAAACAATATTAGCTATAGCCTTGTATTCTACTTCAGGACTAGACCTTGAAACACGCCTTTGCTTCCAGCTACACTAAGAAACTGGTGAATTATTAAGAAACACAACAAAACCTGTAATTGACCTTATGTCATTAGGGTTTCCTACCCAGCCTGCATCACAATAAGAAGTAAGTGTTAGTTTTGGATTCATTATACCATAAGGCTTTGAATGTACTCCATTACCAGCCTTAAGCACAATACCAACATTTAATGAACCCTTCACATATCTCAATATTCTTTTAACAGCAACCAAATGATGATAAATAGGCTTTGCATAAATTATCACACCGTATTAACACTATATGCTATGTCAGGTCTTGTACAGGTAAGATTTGTAAGCATCTTACAAGACTTCTAAAATATTACACATCTGCTTCTGATAAAACTAGACCTCTTTCTTTAAGTAACTTTACTCCAACTTGACTAAGTGTCAAGTGTGTATTGCATCCTAACAAACATGCCTTCTTCAGTACATCCTTAACACACTTGATCCTAGATAGAAAAATACTCCCATCTAAATAATATTTTACTTATAAACCAAGAAAATAATGCAACACTCCCAAGTCTTTCATTTCAAACTCTTTTCACTACTCCCATCCTAACAATAGTATCACTACTACCTGTGATGATTATATCATCAACATATAGCAATAGGAAAGTTAATGATGAATCAGTTGTAGTAATAAACAACTAGGATTTGAGACAGTGCATTTAAAACCATAGGAAGGAAGAAAGGATGTAAACCTTTCATTCTAGGCTCTAGGAGCCTATTTTAGGCCATACAGTGACTTGTTAAGCTTGCACACATAAGAAGGATGAGCAGAATCCTCAAAACCACTATGCTGACTCATGTAAACCTCCTCTTTCAGAATACCATTGAAAAAAGCATTCTTAACATCCATTTGATATAGTTTTCATTTAAAATGAGTATCAAGTCCTAAAACCAACCTCATAGTAGTATGTATGACCACTAGTGAGAAGGTTTCATCAAAATAAACTCCATATTCCTGTGAAAACTCTTGCTATCAATCTTGCTTTATGTATGGATATAAACCCATTTGAGTTCTTTTTCAGTTTAAAAATCCATTTACAACTGACTACATTTTTATATAGGGGTAGTGAAACCAAGGTCCTTGTATTCTGACTAGTCAAAGCATGCATTTCTTCCTCCATAACTTGTCTTCAAACAGGATCTTTTAAAGCTAACTTATAATGACTAGGCTCTATTGAACTAGAATCAACAGTTTCAGATCTAAGTATTAAGGCAAAGGCCATTTTCTTATAAATACCATTTTTTGATCTTGTAATCATAGGGTGAACATTTATAGGCTACTGTAAATAAGGCCCTTCAGTAGGACTAAGGAAGGTAGAAGATGAAACATGATTAACCAAAGTAAGAGATGAGACCCCGAAAGGTTTAAATTCATGATCTACTAAAATTTCATTTCTTCACCTTGATCTTGAGTTTTTGAAATACTAGATATAGCTAAGACATTAATACTTTAATAAACTTGTTGACTTAAATCACAATCAACTGTATAGACTGGAACTTCAACTAATCTAGTAGAAACGTCATCTACATGTACTAAACCATTCTCAGCTATTCTTGGAACAATCTCATCATTAAATTTGTATATAGTTCTATCATCAACATCAATATTAGTGTTAGGAATATCACCAGAAAAATCAACTTGAGAGTCAACAATATTATGTGTAGATAACATACCACTGTTATGAACATGCTGTAAATCACTAGACTTACCTTAAACAGTTATGGACACTAGAATTATAAGTGCTTGCATTGCTTGAGGATAAGTAATATGAGAGGGGTTATGTTTCAGCATAACAACTTGATGAAGATAAGACTGATTGGTAGACATTGACTAAGAAAAAGTACTTGCTTTTAGTTGATCTTTAGGAATAGCAAAAGGAAAACTATGTTCATAAAAATAACATGTCTAAAGATAATGAACCTCTTTAAAGGAGGATGATATGTTATAAACACTTTATATCCTAAAGAAAAACCCACAAACACACATCTGTCTATTTTAGCTTGAAGTTTATGTGTGTTATATGGTGTCATTAAAGGATAAGCAACTCAACCAAAAACATTGATAATAAATAAGTCAGGAGCCTTATTATACAATTTCTCAAAAGGTGAATGCATTCCCAATACAGGTGTAGGAATTCTATTTATAAGATATACTACAAATGCACAGGCATGGTACCAGAATTCAATAGGTAAACTGGCTTGTTGCATTAAGGTTAAAGCTGTTTCCTTCACATGTCTATTTTTCCTTTTAGTTGAACCATTCTACTAAGGTGTGTAAGGATAAGAGATCTGATGTTCAATATCCTTCTTATTAAGAAAGTTTTTGAATACTGTGCTTATGTACTTCCCTTTACAATCAGTTCTAAGACACTTAACTGTAGAACCAAACTGATTAGTAATAAGAGCACACAAATCTTAAAGTGATTAAACACTTCTACTTTATTCCTTAATGGAGAAATCCATGTGAACTTTGTATAAACACCAATGAACAACACAAAGTACTTAAATCCTTCTAAAGAATGAGACACTAATGGACCCCATACATTAGAGTGAAGTAATTCAAAAGGAGAAAAGATCTTAGTTTGAGATTCAGGAAAAGGAAGTCTTGCAAACTTGACAGATAAATAGGCTTCACAGACATTTGATATTGTAGAATCAGATGAATCATCTATATGAATACTGATAGTAGCTTTCTTTAACATAGTATATATTACTTCATTTGATGCATGTTCAAGCCTCCTATGCCAAAGCAAATTCTTTATTTATTTACCTAAGAAAGCAGTAGTAGTAGGAAAAGAAGAAACAATTGATGTTATTGAAATGACAATATTGATTGCTTGGGCTAATGTAGGATTATTAACCATTGTACATGGTATAAGATATAACACCACCACCCCCCTTTACTCAATTCTCTATAAAGCACCTTGCCAAGTGTTTTATCCTATATCAAGTACTGAAGCTCATCAAGTATAACCCTGACATTGTTTTGCTTACACAATTGATAAACTAAAAGAAAATTAGCAGTAAGTTTAGGAATGAGAAGAACATTTGACAAAGCTAAAATACCAATAGTTGAGTTACACATGTGAGTGACTGGAAGTGCTTCACCACTATCCATAGTTATTATGTCATTAACAGGAAAAGTAGTAATGTTAGAAAGAACAATAGCCTCTAAAGTCATACGAGCATTAGCTCTAGAATTTACTAACTAGTAAGGGGTTGTAGGTGCTTCACTAGTCATAAAATCTACTGAGTAGTTATATGTGGGATTGGCAGGTGCCAAAATCCCAAGAGATTGAGAATTGAACTATTGTATTTGAGATGAAAAGGTTGGAAAAGTGGACATGGAGGCTATATTGCCTTATATCTTACTAGTTAACATATCTGTAGATTTAGGCTTAGAAGAGTTAGCAACAGAAAGTGCAGTATTAACTCTAGAAAATTGTTGATGTTGCTGTGAAGACTACTACTGGGAAGACTGATAAGACCTTTGATTAGGAAAGCCAATCAAATGGTAGCACTTATCAGTTGTATGATTCCTTCTCCCACAAAATTGACATTCAATACTAGAATTATAATTAGGAAAATTAGATAGTTTAGTGCAGGTTCTGGCATTGTGGCCAGACTGATTACACAACTGATAAGGACCTCCACTGTTAACACCAAAAAAACTTCCTCTTCCACTATTACCATACACACTTCTTCCTCCAGTTCTACCTCTAACACCTCTAACAGAAGCATAAAACCCTGTATAACTAGAAAAACTGATAGTAGTATTATGATACTGAGGATTAGGATCAGTAAAATTAGATGATGAATACGTTGAATAAGGTTGAGACAAAACTGTGTTGTTAGATAAAATAGGTTGAATGAATGAAAAAAGTTCTGAAAAGTTTGGATTGTTAAAGGAAACATGATCTGGAATAGTATGAGGTCGTATATATGATTAAGTACTAGTTGATGAGTGATTTTTAGCTAGCATAGTAGTTAAAGGAAGCATATCAGCAGATTGATGAATTTGATCAATATCATATTTTGCAGCTTTAATCAAAGTTTTAAGGTTGGACATAGAACATGTTGACTGAGTTCTAATAATGGTTTTAATAAAAGTATATTATGGTGGTAAACCCTCTAGAACATTGATCACAACATCTTCATCCTCCATATGCACTCCTGCTGTTGCAAAAGCAACTCTAGCATTTTTAACTTTCTTTAGATACACTTCAATAGAATCATTACCTTTTTTAAGCCTCTGCATATTAGCTTCTAACTGCATAATGTTATGCTTATTAGAATTAACAAATTTAGACTTAAGGAACAACCACATGTCAGCTGTAAAATTTCTTCCTACAACATATGACATAGCTTTAGGAATCAATGTTTGACCAATCATAGTAACTATTCTAATCTTCAGTCTTCCACTTCAAGAACATAGGATTTAGAATCTTAGTCACTCCATCCTCTCCTAAGATCCATTGATCAGGACACTTCATATTATCATCTACATAACCAAATAGACAAAGTCCTCTCAGGAAGGACCCCATTCTAAAAATCCAAGTAGAATAGTTATGTTCATCCAAAATAACATTTCGTAAGAAAATTGGAGTACACTGTGAACTAAATGCAGAAGAACCACTAAATGCATGTGCTGCCATAGTTGATCAACCAATTAATCCCTTTTAATAATAAGATTCAATAGAAATAGACTTCAAAAAAAATGAAAATTAACACAAAGAAACTTCTTCAGAAACTTCTAGTTCTTGAAAGACTATAATCTATGAATTACTGTTAATTGACTAAAAACTTCAATAAACTTCAAAAGAACTCAATTTAACTCTAAATCTTCTTGTATTTCTTCTATTTTCCACTTGAATCATGAAAAAGCTATAAGATCTAAGATTTAAAAACTCGACAACTTCAATTAATCAGTAAGGATAAAGGAAGAAACAGAAAACTTGAATGATACTTAGCTTTCTTGACAAAAATACAACTTAAACTATAACTATCTTCATAGATCTGAACCTTGAAGGTGCTAATACCATAATAATGGTTGAGCTTGAATAGGAAGATAAGACTAGAGAGAGAAGAGGAGAGAGAGAGAGAGAGAGAGAGAGAGAGAGAGAGAGAGCAAGCTACACTGTTTGTTACATGATTAGCACACATATATAGCTTTATGTGATGTGTGTAGAAAGAGAGAGTGTAACTAACTTACTGACATAAGTTTAATACTCTCACTCTTTAACTAACTGAGTCAACACTTGGTCAACATAACATACTCACCTAGCTAATGCAGACCACTAAGCTAATAGTTTTGCTACTTATTAGGGAGGATCTAAGGAAATTATTTCTTTCCATGAAAATTATCCTATTCTGCTATCGATTTCGCTTCTTGATAGCAGACACCCAAGTGATATAGATTCATTGACCAGTTATTTATTTTTTCTTTTCTACTTGATTTAGGCATTGATTTATTGCAATCAAGTTTGCTAAAAAGCGATAATAGTGGAGTTTGGACTTCCATACAATACGAGATAGTTGTAAGTGTAAGAATTTAAGGTTATCAATTTGCATCTACCTATTATATTTGTTTACTTTGCTCATGCAATTTAATTCAAACTGAAAAATACATTTTACTATCTGCAATAGACATTTGAAGTCTGTTTGCCTTTTAAACATTTAAAATTGATGTCAGATTTTGTTAACTATTCATGTTAAAGGAACAGCTGATTCAAGCTGCATGCTCGATTAATCAACCTTCACCTTCTTGTAAGAGCATGCAGCACTTTTTTCTAACTACACAGTTATAACAATTGCACATAGAATAACTTCCATTCTTGATAGCGACATGGATATACTTTTGAGTCATGGTGAACACATTTCTATATAATACAATGTTCTCTCATACATTTCTATGATGCACAAGTTCCTGAAAAGTTGTATTAATGCTGCAGGGCTAATTGAGGAATATGGAGATGTGTTGTCAATGGAAAAAACTGATCAGGGGAATTAAAAGTTAACAATCTATTATGAGGTAATCAAATTGAGCTTGGTTTATTTTTCTTCCTTTACATATTTGTTTTGGTGATTTAGAAATTGTGCTCATGATGGAATTATTGAGATGAGTTAGTGTGTAAAAGGATAGGGAGGAACTTTGCTGCTGGAGTGATGAGAACCTAGGAGCCATGCACAAAGATCTTAAGTGTGTGCAAAATAATGATTTTAAGAAGGTTCTTCAAGGTTCTCCTTTTTATCAAAATAGCTTACAAAAGGGATCGACTCAAACAATATTCATATTTAGTTTATTTGGTATAAAGAAAAATGCAAGCAAGAGGAATACATGGTTGGTTGAAGATTCATACAAGTACTTTAGAGATATTTGGGTTGCGAGTTTTAAGTTTGGGTCTAATTATATTAAAGGAAGTTTCAAAGATTTAATTAATCTATTCAAACCCAATATCAAGATGAAGATTCAACAAGTCAAAGGTCAAAGAGTCAATCTCCTTCCAAGACAAGGAAGACTACATATATTTATCTTAATTGGAAAGGGAATATTTTTCCAATTTGGAAAAGGAATTATTTTTCCTTTGCATTAAAACTCATCTTCTTCTCTATTCCACTTAACTCTCCTTTTGCATGCACATCAATCTCAATTTTTCTACTCATCCCCTCATTCTTTCCTTTTTCCTCTCTTTTCTCACACCTTTCATTATTTTTCTCACAACTCACCTTTTGCTTGTGTACATTTTCTCTTTCATGCACACTCTCACGCTCTCTTTTTTCTTTTTCATAAGCTTCAATTATTTGTTAAAGGACTTTTTGGTCCTTAAACACTTCTTTAGGACTTAAAGGTATAAGAGTAATAGGTTTTCCATTCATTACAAAAGAATACATATTAGAAAATCCATTATGCATAGCTCTCCTATCATATTCCCATGGTCACCCTAAAAGTATGTGACTAGCTTGCATAGGTATTATATCACATAAAAATTCATCAACATACTTGCCAATAAAGAATACAATCTAGCTTGCTTGTTGACCTTAATGCCCCTATAATTATTAAGCCATTGCAAAGTATATGGTTTAGGGTGTTTAGTGGTAGGTATTTTCAACTTATCAATCAATATAGAGTTAATAACATTAGCACAACTACCACTATCTATGATCATACTACAAAGTTTTTTTTTCCATATCACATTTAGTATGAAAAATATTTTATAACTGATTAGAAATCAAATTGGAAAGGTAATGATAAGGCCTTTAACAATCCTAAGGCAGGTAACAAAAGATGTAAGGAAGGCATTGATGATGAACAAAAATATATATGTACTTTATTTAAAGGAATTCTATTTTAGTACTAATAACTTTAATCCATCTTTGCCTAGTGGTTTTGTGTCTCTCTTACAGGAATTTGAAGATTTGTTTTCTAATGAGATCCTAAGTGGGTTACCACCTATTATAGGAATTGAGCATCAAATTGACTTCATACCTGGTTCTACCATCCCAAATAAACCTGCATATCGAAGTAATCCCAAGGAAACTAAAGAATTGCAAAAACAAGTTGAAGAGCTCATAAGTAAAGGTTATATTAGATAAAGCATGAGTCCATCTACCATTCATGTCTTACTTGTGCCTAAGAAGGATGGAACTTGGAGAATGTGTGTTGATTGTCGCATTATCAATAAAATCACTGTAAAATATCGACATCCTATTCCTAGATTAGATGATATGCTTGATGAATTGAATGATGCTATTATTTTCTTTAAAATTGATTTGAAATCTGGTTATCATCAAATTCACATGAAAGAAGGTGATGAATGGAAAACTACATTTAAAACAAAATATGGTTTATATGAATGGTTAGTTATGCCTTTTGGATTAACTAATGCACCTAGTATTTTTATGAAATAAAGTGAGAATTGTTTTCTTTACTTTGTTCTTTTTGAACTTTACAAATTGTTTGTATTGTTTTCAAAATTCTACCTTGTCAAATCAGTTACAAAACTTATTATTAAGCTTTTGAAATTGTGAGACATACATTCTTTTATAGTTAAAGATCTTATTTCATCTATAAACAAGGGTTTTAACTCTATCAATTTTTCTACCTACTACTTGAACGATCCTTGGAAAAGTTCTAAACATATTGATTTGTGTTCTACCTCAATCTATAGGTAGGGATAACATCAGTTTGGTATCAAAGCCTAACTTTAAGAAGATTTGGTTTATCTATCTTTTATTTTTTTCACATTGTTTGATTATATTCTTCTAAAAAAGAAAATTATTAAAAAAAATATTATATTCCAACACAGACTAGGATTTGATTTCCTACTTCTTTCGATTCTGGTTTGTTTCTTTATTAAATACCCTTTTTTTAGCTATTCTCTTTGATTTTTTTTCGTCCTTTCTATATATAACTATGTCAAAAGAAATCGCTGAATGGATGCCCGAACTAAAAACCTTTATAAACTTGTGTAAACGTATGAGACATGATATGAAGATACAATGTAAAGGTTTAATCGATCGACTTGATAAATTGGCAACACGTCATCATGAAGGACAAAGTTATAATCAAAATCGTACAAGGGGCAGATTAGAAGGCATTGATGAAAATTCTAAAAGGAGTTATGAATCTAGATCTTCTAAAGTACAGATGAAAGAGAAAACTTTCCTGGAAATCTATGAAAAATAGGAATCTACAATATTGGCTAAGAAGAAACTTAAATCTCTACCATCAAAGGAAGAGGATGTGGAAAAATATAATAAGGTTGAACCAATATTTTGCTATCCTGAACAATATACTTTTGCTGCATATGACTGGAGTGAAGTAAATATTGAGCAAATTGATCACATTAAGGAAGTTGCTCATGAAGAATTTATTTTATCTTTAGAGAATCATAAAGGAGATTATTTATTAAAAGAACAAGTTATTGGTTTCAAAGATATTTCTACATTGGAGATTCATTAAGAAGTCTTAAATGAAGATGACAATGATAACATACCCACATTGGAAGATGCAAGTTTCCATGAGCAAGTTAAAGAATGTAATGACAATTTTGATACCTATATGTTACCTATTGGTAATCCTCGTCTCATTCATGAAAGTCAAGATTCGAGGATGAATCTTTTTGAAGATAGAGGGAATGATGAGAACCTAGGAGCCATGCACAAAGATCTTAAGTGTGTTCAAAATAATGATTTTAAGAAGGTTCTTCAAGGTTCTCCTTTTTATCAAAATAGCTTACAAAAGGGATCGACTCAAACAATATTCATATTTAGTTTATTTGGTATCAAGAAAAATGCAGGCAAGAGGAATACATGGTTGGTTGAAGATTCATACAAGTACCTTAGAGATATTTGGGTTGTGAGTTTCAAGTTTGGGTCTAATTGTATTAAAGGAAGTTTCAAAGATTTAATTAATCTATTCAAGTCCAATTTCAAAATGAAGATTCAACAAGTCAAAGGTCAAAGAGTCA
Source organism: Codiaeum variegatum (assembly GCA_948294925.1). Classification (NCBI taxonomy): domain Eukaryota; kingdom Viridiplantae; phylum Streptophyta; class Magnoliopsida; order Malpighiales; family Euphorbiaceae; genus Codiaeum; species Codiaeum variegatum. The sequence goes on from CAOJBK014780639.1 coordinate 12,389, forward strand.
ATCTCCTTCCAAGACAAGAAAGACTACATATATTTATCTTAATTGGAAAGGGAATATTTTTCCAATTTGGTAAATGAATTATTTTTCCAAATTGGTGGAGGATTTGACTTTTTCAAGATTTATTTTATTTATTTAATTTATTTTAGAATAGGAATAATTA
>CAOJBK014780648.1:0-13595 GCA_948294925.1 Codiaeum variegatum
AATTTTTTTAACAAACCATAATGAATAAATTAAGTAATTTTATTTTTTAAAACTATAAAATATATATGTTTATAAGATAAAAAAAATTAAAAATTAAACTATTCTAATGCAACTAGTATAAATTATTTGTACTAATAAATATGCTATATTATTAAATTTAATTAATTTTTTTACTTGATCAAATTTATAAAAATTAGTGTACGATATTAGTTTCTAAATTTAATCAGTAATAAATTTTATATAAATTTATTTAATTAATTTTTAAATTAATTACTATATTTCATTTTAATTTTTAAAAATAAAAATTGTAATTAAGATTGCATATAAAACTTAATTGTTTTATATTTTTATAAATTTTAAAGTCAATTAATTTAAATATATTCATATTATATTAAATGTAATAAAAAAATAGAATTCTAAAATTTTGAAAATCTATTAAATTATTATAGTAAAACCAGAAAGGGCTAAGCATCTATTAGAAAAGTGAGGGTTAGTTTTGAATCAAATAAAAGTTTAAAGATTAAATTGATCCTATTGAAATAGATTAGGGGTAGTTTTGCCCCAAATGAAAGTTTAAGGATTAAATTGTTCTTACTGAAAAGGATTAAGGGCTGTTTTGTACGTTTGCCCACAAATTCCATGAATATTTAAGGTTGATACTGTGAACCTTAATTATTGCATCATTAAATCTGACCCATTAATACGATCTCAATGGTTCAAATCACGCTCAAATCAGATCTCAAATGGACATAAAAAATCTAATCGAATCATACTAGACCAGACCTAAAAAATCAGGCCCAGACAGCCATGCCCAAATGCACGCTTTTGGCCTAAATGTGCACATTTGGAACCAAACGCACACATTTGGTCCAAACGCCTGCTTTTGGTTCCAAACTTTCACGTTTGGTCTAAACGCATGCATTTTGACTTTCCTGAATTTTATGAATTAGTTTTTTTTATAAATTTGACTACCAAGATCAGTTAAGAGTTTCAACTTTTCGACTTTTTGTGCACTTTTAGACATTCTGTTCACTTTTCCAGACTACTATAGACAACCTAAACATGTTCCTAAACATCAAAATTACACTAGAAATTCCAATTTTTCGGCGATTCCATTTTGTCAGACAACTCATTTTTCGTTAGTTATAATCCAGCTAGTCAATCAACAGTCATCTCCAAGCACAACAGAGACACATTCCGGGTTCATCAATTCTTCTAAGAAGTCACTCCCGAAACCCTGCAAACCAAAGGTAAAGATGGTACAACATCTCTATGCCTTTCGGCTCTGAATTAATCCCTTTAATATTAAATAATGCTTTTATTTTATCAAAATTTTATTTTTCTAAAATGAATCGAATTAACACCCTAAAATGAACTTAGACAATCAAATTATCAAAAATCATTTTTCATTAATCAAAATGTTAAAAGGATTAACTACCTATTTGGTTAATTGTTTTATTAAATAAAACAAATTGGCTTTTGAACTAACCAAACCAACATTCATTGTTTTTCAGAATAGGCCCACCCTTAGCGAAAAGGGCGAACGGTGTGTGGTTTGATTCATATTCAACGGGATACACCGACAAGCCTATTTCATAGGCTTCAACTCCAAAATGTATTTTTTCTTTATTTTCTCTTTTTATTTACTTTTATTATTCATGTTATTATTAGTTGTTCCATTTTTCATATCGTTGCCATTGTTTGTCATTATTCATTGTTATTTCAATTCGGGATTGTAATTTTTGGGAATTGTGTGTCTTTCCCAGATCCATTTGGACTAGAGAAAGGATCCCCATGTCCTTGTATTATTTTGATATGTATTTTCTTTCTTTCCTTTCTTTCCTGATTTGGGGATATATGCTTTCCCTAGAACCCATGACGGGTTAGAGGAAAGACCCCTATTTAGCTTTCTGTTCCTTATATTGTTTTGCTTATTTCTAGCATGCATATTGTACCATGTTCATGCATCATGAATTTCCATGATATAACTGTCCACGCATCACATGATATGCCACGCATACACGAAAAATCAGTTTTAACTGAAACTATACTTTTCTTAAGTCAAACTATTTAAGAAATTGGAATTTATCATATCACGAATCCTCGAACCAACTATGGTTCGAGAGCCAGTCTTTTCTAAATTTGGTAAATAATCAAATTTTTCTTAAAATTGGAGTTTTACAAAATGGTTTCTTAATCACCTAAGGAAAAACCATTTTCTTAAAGATTAAGTGGCTACTCTAAACACATCACACATGCACACCAACTGACACATGTAGGGTGTACAAATGTGGGACTTGTCCACAACCATGACGCCATGCGCAATTTCACCCCTCGTGGTCGATTTCCTCAAGCCATAAACTCAAAGGTGTGTTGGAAAAAACCCGCGGGCTCGGACAGGGCCACACATCTGGCGACTCCACTAGGAACGTTTAGAAACTTGCAAACTAAGTGGATTATTTTCTTGATAAAAATAGATATTGGCTTAAGGCTGTACGGAAGTAAGTTTCATGCATCACTTAAAATGCTCTCTTATTCTAGGAATACCAAGATAGAGAGTAACATCAAGTGAGCTTCCTTCCTTAGGACTGCTTTGCCGATAATGAAATCATCCAACTCCAAGGCATAACCTCCTATCCTTTCGATTGGGATAACGAGGTTGCACGTAGCCCCTAGACCCACACAAACATCCTTAGTTCACATGTGGTTAGGTATATCACACCTCTAGTAGCTAGGGAACCTTTAAACTACCAAGCTATCATGTAATGATTAGAGTTGCCCCTAGAGTCCATGTACCCTAAAAAACACTAATATTACCTGTCATTGTAAAACCTTTTTCACTCATGCATACATGCATCACTACATCCACGAAACTAAGATAAAGTGAATTGTTCCAGACCAAGTTCTCCTAAAAATCTACCTTTTTTCCATACCTACCTGCCTGCTAGCGGCCTATTTTCAAAACTTGATACCTTACTTTTTCTTTGTTTAAAGGTTAACATGTCGAACTTGGAAGGTGAAAACACCCTCAAACCTACTATTGTTACTGATGCCACTATCACTGCTCCAAATGCTCCACCTGCTAACATCACCTCCATGCTAGTTGAAATCCTAAAAAAGCAAGATGAGGCCATGAAAACACAACAAGAGATCATTTCTGCTATGATGCAAGCACAAGAGCAGACCATCCTGGGTAAAGTGCAAGTTATGTTATCTCAAGTTAGGGTCCAGCCTTCTAATCAAGCTTCTACCTCTTCTAACTCTAGAAAGGAGACTTCGAATGATGAGGTTTTTGTCCTAAATCTACCAATTGGCCATGGAAATAGGACCCCAACTACCCCTATTGTGGATCCTTTCCCAAATGGGGCCCAATATCACCCACTCCTTAAGACTATGGCTGAGAAGTATGAGAAAATGGAAAAGACTCTCAAGGCCTTAAAAAGGAAAGAGAATGTCACTTATAAGAAGGCACTGAGTCCTTTTCTCAATGCCAGGCTTTTTTCCAAGTTCTAAATGCCTGTGTTTGAAACATTTAATGGCGCTTCTTACCCCAACACTCACCTGAGAATTTATGATGGCACTTTGCACCCCTTGGGCCTGGAAGGTGAGCTCTTCCAACAGTCGCTTATTGGTGTGCCTTTAAACTAGTTCATTCAATTAGAGGATTCCAAAAAACTGGCCTGAGAGTCCATATGTAATGAATTAGTAAAACAATGTTCTTATAATAAAAAAATTGATGTTAAAAGAAGAGACTTAGAAACAACTAAGCAAATTTCCAAAGAAACATGTTTTGCTTTCATTACTAGATGGAGGAAGAAAGCCTCCCAAATGGTAAACAGACCAACAGACTAAAAAAAAATCGACATTATTGTCAAGAATTTGCTACCTGTGTATCAAGAAAGACTGATGACATAGTACATACCAGATTTTAAGGCTTTAGTCAATTTTAGCACTTGCCTTGAAGATGGGGTTGAATCTAGTCTTATCAAGGACAAAACTCAAACGCCGTCCTCCCATTTCAAGAAGACTAATAGTACTAAAAAAGATGGTGGGGTTAATTTACTTTTGGCCCGTAAGCCTATACAGATCAAAAGGAGGGAGTTCACTAATTTGAAGGGATCGACACTGAGTTTTCTCCTGCAGCAATGCTTAGAAAAGGGTGCATTCCTACCATTGGAACCCAAGCCCATTCTGAATCCATTACCGAAGAACTTTAACATGTCTGAAAGGTGTGACTATCATCAAGGGCTAGGCTATAAAACTGATGACTACAAGGTCTTTAGACATAAGATCTAAGATCTAATTGATGCTAATGATCTGCTCCTACCCACTGTAAACATCGACACAAATCCCCTGCCAGAGCACAATGTGAATGCAATCTTGAATGAGTTTGAAGAAGGGGATTCAAAACACCTTATATCTGATACCGAGCCTCTAAGTAATTTCCATTACAATAGAGAGGATCTATCTTCCTTAGAGAAGTCCTTTTTCCCAAATTACTCTATTCTGGTTGGCCAACCTTCCTTAGAGAGGTTAATCCGCAATGACTACCATTGTGTTATCATTGAATTAAGGAACTTGGGTGATGAAATTGATGCTATAACTAGAAGTGGGAGGATCACATAAGCACCTGTTGCCCCTCCATCTGCAGGACAACCAGTGGCTCAATCTAAGGGAACTCTCGACCTGAAAAAGATCTCATACTCAAGCAGCTGAAAAAGATCCAAGCATACATTTCCATTTGGAGTCTACTTATGTCATCTTATCCTCACCACCAAGCTCATTGTAAGGATCTGAGCTAATGTTAGACTCTGAATGAAATTTCTCTTGAAGCTTTTGTTGCTTCTATTACAAGCTCCACCAAAATGGCATCAATATATTTTTCTAACAATGAGATCCCACCTGGGGGACTGCATAATGATGCCATTTACATTACTATTATCACAAGGGAGAAGACTATCCTAATGACTTTGGTTGATAATGGGTCGATACTAAATTTCTGCCCACTTAAGGTTTCAATTTGATTAGGGTTGAGTGCTACTAATTCCATAACCTCTGATCAAATTGTGTGGGCTTATGATAATTCAAAAAGAGAAGTTCTGGGAGTGACAACTCTGACGGTCACTATAGGCCCTACCAAGTTATTGATGTGTCATCTTCTTTTAATCTACTCTTGGGAAGACCTTGGATCCACCAGGCCAAGGTTGTGCCATCAACAGGTTAAGTTCCCATTGAAGAATAGAATTGTGAACATCAAAGTAAATACATCTGAAAAATCTGGAGTCCTAGACACAGTGCCAATTTTGGAAATCCAACCTGAGTTGTCGGTATATCCTTTATCCAGCTTCTCATTTATGTAGTTCAATGAGGTTACTGGGATCAGAAAGAGGCAACCGCTCTAGATTTTGACCCATACTGCAACCCTATGATTGGGAATATTATGAAGCTCTACTTCCTAGGTTTGGGCCTTGGGAAAAATTAACAAATAGTTGAATCCTTCAATGATTTTAAATTTTCTACTCCTCCTTTTAGTCTGGGTTATCACCCAATAGATGACGAGATTGAAGAAGAAAAGGCCAAAGCCAGAGAAAGGCATGCAATTACTAAGAGAGGGGGAGAAGCTGACATCCTCATGAGGCCTTATTTCAAGACTTTGAATGGGTACTTTGTGAGAGAAGTAGAGATAGTTCCATATTGTGCTTTTCTTAAACCATGGATCTGCCCTATGATTGGCATTAGAATTCCTAGTTTCGAACTCTTCTCTGGTGTAAAGCTGACTAATAAAGACTATCAGCCTATATACTTTCTAGGTAACAATTATAAAGAAAACATGGAGGCTAGCCTATATGGTGAGATAGCCATCCAGATTAATAAAGTGGAGAAAACTGACCTCTCCATTCTGATTAAGTTTGCCATAGAAAAACTGAAGAACTGGAACTTTTATATGAGCTCTATTGAAGTTGCTAAATCTGAATTAGAGACTGAGTCTGAGTCTAGTACTGAATCTAAGTCTTCATCTTCTTCTTCGTCCTCTTCTGAGTCAACTAATGTAACAAGTCCATCGGGCTTTAATTATGAATTTGATGTAACCGTGGACCTATCCCTAATTTCATTCAATAAGACAACCAACTTTTCTTATTAGGAGCCCATCTCTTTATTTTCTTTTGATGTTCCAACAGATGAATCTGACCTTAGTAAATAAAAAAAAGAGAATAATAAAATAAATGAAATAAAAGATGCAGTTAAAGAGTCCATAAATATTGGCACTCATGACTTTCCTAAAAACACATCATTGCATATGTATGCTCGAGCAAGTAAGACACTGAGTCTGCTATCAAAAGATTCAAAGATTACTTTGCCTGGAAGCCCAGTGACATAACAAGCCTTAATCCAAGCATCATTGTCCATAAGATTCCATCCTACCTAGATTGCAAGCCTATCAAAAAGACACGCAGACACATAAAGCCAGCCTAGTCAATTCCAATCAAGGAGGAAATGGCTAAGAAACTTGCCCACAACTTTATTGAACCAATCAGCTGTCCATCCTGGTTGACAAACATTGTCCTAGTACCGAAGAAAGATGGGGAAGTCAGAATGTGTATGGATTATCAAAATCTAAACAAGGCATGCCCTAATGATGATTTCCCACTACCTCACATAGACCTTCTAATTAGTACACTAGCCAGTTTAAAGATGGTTTCCTTAACCTATCTAGCCACGAGGTACAATCAAATTTTGGTTCATCCTCAAGACAAGGAATGACAACTTTTATCATAAAGTAGGGTAATTACTGCTATAGAGTAATGCTATTTGGGTTAAAGAATGCCGAAGCCACCTATCAGAGAATAGCTACTACAGTCTTCCATGATTTGATGCATAAGGAAGTGGAGGTCTACATTAACGTCATGGTCATTAAAGGTGCTATTATTGAACACCATCTGCAAGCACGGGAGAAGTTCTTTCTTAGACTTCGACAGTATAACCTCAATCCCAATCCCAATGAATACATATTTGGAGCCTCATCTGTAGTGTTCCTGGGTTATATGATTAGCGAGAAAGGCATTGAAGTTGACCCTGCCAAGTCTAAATCCATTATGGACATGCCACCTCCCAAAACTGAAAAGGAGATAAGGGGATTTCTAGACATGTTCAATACATCAGTTGATTCCTCCATCAGTTAGCAGATACCTGTGGACTGATATTTAACCTTCTCAAGAAAGACTCCTCTAAATAGTGAATAAGGAGTGTCAGAAATCTTTTGAATAGATTAAGAAGTACCTTCTGAATCCACCAGTCCTACAATCTCCTAGACCTAGTCAACCACTATTTCATTATTTAAATATTGCTGAAGAAGCCATGGGGCAATGCTGGCATAAAGCACCCCATATTCCCATAAGGAGAATGCCATCTACTATTTGAGTAAGAGACTGCTGGCTCACGAGCTCAAGTACAAGTACATTGAAAAACTCTGTCTAGTTCTAGTGTGGGTTTGTCATAAACTGAGGCATTACCTGAGGGCATACATCACACATGTCCTCACTAAACAAAGTTCATTAAAGTATCTCATAGAAAAGCTTGTCCTAGATAGCAAAATGGCTAAATGGATAGCAGTCCAGATGGCCTACGACCTCAAGTATGTTTAGAGGAAAGCCATTAAGGGTAGCGTCATCACCAACCAACTAGCTACTACCCCAACCGATGAACATTAGGAAGAAATAAAGTTTCCCCACAAGGACATTCTACTTCTACAAAATGAAACATGGAAACTATATGTTGATGGAGCCTCCAATCATAAAGGTTATGGTGTCAGCATGGTGTTCCTTGTAGCTATTAGTGAAAGATTGGCTCTGGTAGTCAAACTAGACTTTGAGGTAACGAATAATGAATATGAGTATAAAGCATGTGTATTTAAATAAGAATGAGCTCTTCAAATTGGTATCAGAAACTTGGAAGTATACGGTGATTCTAATCTCATTATCTCCCTAGCCTTGGGTAAATGCAAAATTAAGGAGGAGAGGTCGGTTCCTTACCATAAGCGCCTCGAAGAGTTGGCCAACAACTTTGATGTCTTATCTTTCCATTATCTGCTAAGAACTCGGAACAAGTTCGCTGATGCACTGCTCACCCTTGCATTCATGATAAAAATACTTGATGGGTTCATTATCTGTCCTATTTTGACAAGCATTAAGCATTAACCAAGTTTTCAAGCTCATTGGATGAATATTCAAGAGGCTGAAGAGAAACCTTGGTACCGGGACATTTACATCTACCTCACAAAAGGTGAATATCTTGAAGGTGCATCTAAATCAGAAAGGAGATCCATTAGGCAACTATACATCCCCAGAGGTGACATCCTTTATAAGAAAACGTGGAATGGCATCCACCTCAGATGTGTCTCAAATGACGAAGCCAACAAAATAATGGAAGAAATCCATAGTGGGACAGATGGAACCCACATGAATGGTTGTACACTATCTCAAAAAATCATGAACTAAGGCTATTATTGGCTCACTATGAATAGAGATTGTGCAAGGTTTTCCTAAAGGTGCCCACAGTGTCAAGAATATGCAAAGCTCTAAAAGCTCCCCTCTTCACCTCTCAATCCAATTTCTACTCCTTAGCCCTTTGTCGTTTGGGGCATTGACGTTATTGGTAAGATTTAACCAAAGTCATCAATTGGCCATGAGTACATCTTAGTAGCCAAGACTCTTTCACTAAAGGGGATGAAGCTACCCCTTATTAAGTGCTAAATTTAAAGAAGGTGGCCCAATTCATCAAAATGAACATCATTGCAAGGTATGGTGTTCCACACGAGATCATCTTCGATAATGGCTCGCATTTTCAAAAGGAGGTAGTCACTCTCCTAAAGACGAAAAAGATTGAACATCACAGGTCTTCCCCATACATACCTCAAACCAATGGCGTAGTTGAGACTACCAAAAAGCATTGAAGAACATGCTTCAAAAAATTATTATTAATCATAAAGGTTGGAACCTACATCTACCAATTACTCTCCAAGGGTACAGAACAACATATAAATCGGCTACCAAAGCCACACCATACTCCTTAGTCTATGGAATGGAAGTAATCCTTCCCATAGAGTTAAAAATTCAGACAATAAGGGTTCTTCGAGAAGCTCAAATCTCTGAACTCGATTGGTAATAGGCCTACTATGACCAACTCAACTTGATCGACAAGAAAAGGTTGGAAGCACTTCATCACACACAGAACTATTAGATAAAACTTGCCAAACATTTCAATAAATGGGTTCGAAGTCCCAATCTTCAAGAAGGTGACCTAGTCCTCAAAGAAATCAGACAAGTCATGCAAAACCCTCGAGGGAAATTCAAACCTCCTTAGAGTGGACCGTACATCATCAAAAATATCATGTCAGGTAGAGGCATCATCTTGATGGACATTGATGGCAATGAATTCATCCATCAGACCAACATCGACCAGCTCAAAAAGTTCTTCATATAGTGTTCTTATTACATAAGCATACATTCAGGCATCACATTTCTATAACAAGAACTACGTTGACCTGATTCTCTAAAAATTATCATGTACTTCACTTTTCAAAATTTATTGTAAGGAGATATGTAGGCAGCCTTTACAGGTATGGTCCAAAGCATTCAATAAAAATCAAATTTTCATCTCATTAGGCTCTTTAAGATTGCATGTAAGAGTTAAAAGTAACTAAACCAAAACTAAAAAAAAAAAATGAAAACCGCTAAGCTGAAAACCCAAATGGGCAGCTTAGGAAAAATTTAGGGTATGGCCTGCTAGACTGAAAATTGAAAAGGCGGTCTAGGCAATAATCAAGACAGCTCACTAAGTTGAAAACCCAAAAAGGGTGGCTTAGGTTAAAGTAAGAGCTTAATAAAATAAAATATGTTTTATTGAGGTCTTATTTATCTCTTGGAACATCCAAAATAAGATAATTGAGATAGAAAAATAAAATAAAATAAAGAAAGCTTTATTTTCCCAAAGTCTTATTTTCCTAAGTCTAAACTCATACTCAGCCTTCAATCTCGGTCAAAAGAGCATATCTCTTTGCATTCTCCTTTGGCCAACACACCTCAACCCACCACTCAAGATACTCTGGAAGCTTACCATAGTCACAACTTAGGATAATCATTGCCCTTATGAAGTCTTAAATCCAATGAGAGAGAACAATTTTAGCCACTCGATCATTTACTAAAGTCGCTTCAGACAGTGTACAATCTGGGGGCACATCCTGATCATGGCCCATATGGTGGAAACTAAGCAGATAAACATGCTTGAATCCTTAGCTCTGTTGCATGAGTTGTTAATGACATACCAGTCAGGTCTCCAAAGAAAATCAGAAGGGCTCAGCTCCATTAGCCAACTGATCTAGTCCTTTTATATAGGAAAGCATATAACTATACTTCGAGTACAATACAAGGATGAAGAATAGTCTTGTGTCTTAGGTTTAGGGATGATCTTGAGATGGTCTCTCAGCCAAATTTGAAAAAATATGCAAATCAAAGATAGCCTCAAGACATGCTAAAATAGACAAGTAGAGAAGGGTCTAAATACCTAGAGCAAAATGGGGCTAATACACCAAGGTCCTTTTGTGCTATAACAACGATCGAGGCTCAATAGTGTCTCAGCCAGAATCATAGCTGCAATTGACTTACCTTCACCCATCTAGGGTATTAGTTCAACCACTTTCGCATCTCTCCATCCAATCAGACCCACAAAAATATAGCTCGTTGTCAAACCAAAGACATAAGCATTCAACCTTTGATCTCATAAAACTGGGTCCTCTGAATCATTCCAAAACATTTCGGCCAATGCATACAGGTCAACCAAGTCATCTTTCATCATACTTGAAGAAGCCTTTGTGCTCAAATCTAATAGCCTCTTAAAAGAGTTAAAATAACCTATCCACTCAACTGGAACAACCAAATCAACATCTAGGTCTGTATCAAGCAAAAAGAAAACTCCTCAAAAGTCGAACACAATTCATCTATGCCAACCCTAAACTAGAAAACATGATCAACATGATCTAAAAACCGGATACAGGCATTCAAAAATTTCCAATCAATCCTGACACCCTTAAGTGCTGGTAGAGATTCCATACCATATTTTCTGAGATTGATTCTGCTCACTTTGTCCAATTTTTTACACCAAGCATTCATCACTTGACTGAGGAAAAATAGAAATAAACTGCCTTTTTCTGTAAATAAATATGTTTTATGTGATTTTCTGAGTAAAATCAATTTTCGTACATATATTTATAGTGGCATGGAAATCGAGGCAAAAAATAGAGCTCGGAAGGCTGAACATGCGAGCTAGGGCATAGACTCATGCGTCAGGCCCAAAGGTGTGTGTTTAGGCCCGAACACATGTGTTTGGTGCTAAACACATGCGTTTAGCTGCCACAGGTGGGTCTGCTCGCACGCTGACCCAGCCCTTCGCGATGATTCATTCCAACCCGATCCGAATCCATTTTCGTCCGATTTTTGGCCAAAACTATTTTTTTTCCACAATCAAATTTTTGAATAGAATTGTTTCTTAAAAGTAGAAAATCACGAAACAAAATTTGAAAATTTTTCAAATTTTCATAAAATAAACAAAGTTCAAAATACAACAAATCACAATTATTTACAAAAAAAAAACCGTAACAGGGGCCTTACAAAGTCAACATGCATTCTCATTCTCTTCCTCTTCCTCATCTTCAGTCTTAAGTTACAAACCCTGCCTTTTGATGAACCTCGGCTGTCTCCGGCTCGATAAAATGCTCATCTTAGAAAGAGTAGTACTCAAACCATACATCATCCTTTGGTGAATATTAATGCCCTAATATACATTGTGCCAGGAACCTGCACAAAAATAAATAGAAGTCAGAAGTTGTTAATAGAAAAGATGCATGTTCAAAGGATCAAAAGTCAACCATGTCAGGAACCTGAGACAAATCTATGCAAGGCACACCCGGCTGATAGCCATAACCCACATGCTGGATCTAGCTCACACCTACCACATATGTGTAGAATATCTCATCAATGATCTGAGGAAGTGAAGCCCACAATTGGATAGAGTTGGCAGTCATATGGGATGTGGAAGCACCCATGCCTGAAGAAGCAGAACTATAATGGGGTACAACCTGAGGGGTAGGATGATCACTTTGACCATGAGACCTCCACTTCGGAGCAATAACAGTACTCACTACCAGAGCCTAACCCTGACCAGCATAAAAGGGATGTATCCTAACCATCAAGTGGGCTACTATGAAATCAGGATACAAGGCATTCCCAATCAATTAGTCCTCCCTAGCTCTCCCTACTCTCCAGTAAGCCTGAAAAGGTGCAGGCATCCACTCCCTCATGAGCATAGGTGGATCTGCCAGTATGATTCTTTCCTCTGTGGATTGAGCCATCACTCGCTCCCCCAAAAAGAACTCCATCAAAATAGATGAACCCATGAGGATCCACCTCTTAGTAAAAGTAAGGACAAGGTCAAGGGGGTTGATATCCCTAAGAATAGTATGATTAAAAGGCCTTTAAACAACCTAAAAATGATGAAGTGGTAGATAGAAATTTGCAAATAGGAAAATGAGTAAAGTTATCCAGAGCATACCTCAATCATTATGGCCAAGATATGCCTATAGTAAAAAAAAGGAGTAATAGACCTACTCAGGTGTCCATGACTCCCTACACCACATCCTCCCCATTAGAAGTAAAATCTGGTCTCTAGCAATCATCATGGGGGCAAAACCACAAATGTGGGCAAAGGCCGAAAGTTACGAAGAAAAATAAGTTAGTGAATTAGTAAAAGATAAAACATCAGAAGAAAATAAGGGAAATAATGACCTCATATGCTATAGCTGTCACTAGGATATCGGATCCCTCAGCTCTAAACAAAATTCCCATCCTCAGTATGTCACAGCCAGTATGGCTTCTGCCCAGTCATAATCACCGAGCAAGTCCAAGTCCTCCAACAAGCCTAGGATCCCCAAGTCAACCCATCCAGACTCATTTTAATAGGAAGATAGTAGACAAAATGATCAACAAACAAACTTGAGCACACTAATCAATAGAGTAATGCACCAAGTTCATCTGGAATAGGATTCCAAATAAGCTGGTCTGAGAGACCAATCCTACAGAATTACGGGGTAGTTGCTTCCTGAGCAAATTAACCAAGGAATGGTCAGGTCGCTGCACCAAATAAAAAACAACGGGAATAGTTTCGAAATGCATGCCAGTCAGACATGTCCACTCAAGTGGGGTCATAGTCATCTCTCCTATTAGTAAATGGAACGTATTGGTGGTCTGCCACCACCTCTCAACTAATGAAAATATCAGGCTCCTGTTCGAAGTACGCTCAATATCTAAACTCATCCAGTCTGACAAATGAGCGAGATCAATACGATGAGCCACGTCCTCAAAGCGGTGAAGAAAATCTTCACCCTTGCAAGCTTCAACCTAGCACCTCTTTAGTTATAGGTAGCACCCTATAGATACAAATTCTATCACTTTATTTTTATTTATTCTAACACTATTTTGTTTTTTAGCTTAAACATAAAATATGAATGGAAAAAATTAAATGTGTCTAAAAAGAGAGAGCATATT
>CAOJBK014781696.1:0-29609 GCA_948294925.1 Codiaeum variegatum
ATATATATATATATATATATATATATATATTATTGTTGTTATTAATGTCGTAATTAGTGACATAATTATTAAATAAAAAATTTCAGTATTTGTTACGTAATTAATGAATAATTTTATTTGGTCGGTAAATTAGTGATGCAATATTTTGGTCAGAAATGCATTTTTTTGGTCGCTAATGGTTTGGTTATTACCGACCCAATATTTTAAATTGCTAACCAAAAAAATTGGGTCAGTAATTACTGACCCAATTTTTTGGTTAGTAATGGGTCAGTAATTAATTAAAAAAATTACTGACCCCAACCCCAAAATTGGGTTAGTAATTACTGATCCAATTTTGTGGATCAGTAATATTTAATTTTGTGACGTAAGAAATACTGATCCAATATTCGGGTCAGTAACTCATTTTCCTGGGTCAGTAACTGCAATTGCTGACCCTTAATAAATTATTACTGACTCGAATATTGGGTCAGTAATAATTTTTTTTTGTAGTGCTACTTCTTTATCACTGCATTACTATAGTTCTGTTTATGTTTTACTGTTTCTGTCATTTTTGCTTCTTTATCACTGCATTACTGGTTATGTTTATGTTTTACTATTTATGTCATTTTTTCTTCTGATTTTCTGCTTCTTTATCATTGCATTAGTTTTTCTGTTATGAAATTGTATTCCTAGTTCTGTTTTCTGGTTTTGTTTGTCATTTTGCTTCTATTTTTCTCGTTCTTTATCCATGCTTCTATTTTTATCGTCTGAAACTATGTTGTTGGTTCTATTTCTAGGTTGATGATTCCGTCCTTTTGCATCTATTTTTTTGGTTCTTTTTGTGTTGCTGGTTATGTTTCCGCGTTGTAGTTTTTGTCATTTTGCTTCTTTTTTCTAGTTCTTATTGTGCTGTTAGTTCTGATTTTGAGTTGCTGCATTTATTTTTTTGGTTCAAATGTGTTGCTAGTTCTGAAACTAAGTCCATATGCTGCTGCGTTGGTGTTTTTGTGATGCTGCTTTTATTTTTCTGGCTTTATATTGTTGCCTTTTGAAATCATGAAATGGTTTATGGTGTTGATTGATTGATGTTGTTTTTATTTTTCTAGGGTTCATTATTCCAACAATTGCTTTATGGTGGAGATCCATAGCATTTTGTTTGGTGGTGGTATGAAGCATTTTATGGAAACTATTAAGTAATTTGGCACTATTGAGGGGATATTTTTAGTGGATATTATCATTAGTGATTGTAAATTTATCAAGTAGTTTATGGATTTTATGAATGCTTGTGTTTAGGATTTTTACAGATTGAATATTAAGTAATGATGTGATGATACTTTTAAATATTGTGATTATTGGTGCAACTTTTATAAGTAGGTGTAATTAAATTAAAATGTTATTATTTGTGTTGTAACGGGTAATTACGAAAATGTCACAATTGGATAATTTTGTTGTATCAGGTGAAACAAAAAATGTCACAATTCTATTAAACAATGTTATTACAAGTCAAATGAAAATGTCACAAATTATAATAAAAATGTAGTATCAGGTAAAATGAAAAATATCACAAATCACGAAAAAAAAGTAGCATCAGGTGAAATGCAAAATGTTATAATCTAATTTAAATATGTCACATATTGAATAAAAAAAATTGTCACATTTGGCCTAAAAAATTATCACATTAGGTTTGTGGGAATGTTATAAATGGATTTTAAAAAATGTTACATTTAATAGCTAAAAAATGTTAGAAATCATTAAAAAAAAAGTGTTGCAAATGATCAGGTTGCCTTTGCATTTAAAAAGTGTCGCTAAATAATTTTTTCCAAAAGTGTTGCCTTAGATTATTAAAAGTGTTACGATAGACACCTACCCTAACATCAAAATACCTAATACTCAACTTTTTGAAGAGTGTTGCATTAGGTACCCTAATGTGACATTTTCAAATCTATAGCAGCATATTGTCAGTGTTGCTATAGCCTATTTATGGTGTTGTGGGAATTTATGGCTAGATCTATATATAATGCTACTGGTAGTTTTGAAGTTTTTGATGCTAAGGCTTTACAAATTTGACAAATTTTCAAAATGAAAGTTTCTATAAATGTCACAAAGCCCCTCCCCTATGGTTTTAATTTTAAACTTAATGGCGTGTCTACTTGGATTTCTTTGAAGTATGAGAAACTACATAGTTTATGTTTTATCTGTGGATTGATTGGTCATGGAGAGTCCATATATGAAGTTGCCCTTGATAATTCGGGTTTGGAAATGGGTCCTCATAAGTATGATGTGTCTCTAAGGGTTAGTAATGATCGAGCAAGTGGGTCAACTCAACAAGCTGGCAGTAGGTGGATGGGTATTCCAATCAAACATAAACATATGTTCTACAGGGTTAATTGGTAAGTTTCCAACCAATTCGCATGTGGATAGTAATTGTCATACTATTACCAATATGGGCCTAGCTTTCGTTCCTTATTTTACACCAGTTGCTCATACTTCGATGCTTTCTACAACACTAGGTTCATCTGCCATGCAAGTAGATTCTCTTGTAGAATCACGCGCTATACTAGCGCTAAAAAATTTTTTGAGATTTGTTTTTGAACCTACTGATGAGCAGGTTGCCAAGACTCTCAAAGATGATATAGATAAAAATATTGACTGTTAACATGAATATTCTGTATAGATTTAGTTCTTATTTTCTTTCTATTTTAGATTTTATTTAATTTGATTATTATGTTTAGTTTTTTCTTATTTTGATTTTGCAGTAATTAAATTTTGTTTACTTTGTTTGGACTTAAGATTTTTTTTAAGATACATTGCTTAGTTTAGAGAGAGATTTTTTTATCAACTTATTATAGTTCTCACAAGTTGATTTTTTTCCTCACATATTAATAAAAGAAAAAAATAATATTTTTCAAAAAAAAAAAATTAACTAGCACATTTAGTTGCTATATTTTACTCTTGAATGTAATTTTAATTTACCAAAAAAAAAAAAAAAGCTTAAGCTTTTTAGTATGGAGACTAGGACATAGCAATTGGTCCCTGTCAATTTAAGCAGATTGTTATTTTAAAAAGTTGGCAATGCTGTAGTATCCACATGCCCACAGCACATTTTATTTGGCAAAGTTTTTTTTTTTCAGCAAAGTTTTTTATTTTAAATTAAATGCAAATAAAATATATATCATTTATTTTATTAGGTAGTTAAAATTTAATATTTAAATTTTAATCACTTAATTTTTAATTTTATTTAAATTTTTAAATTTAAAATTATATAATATTAAATAATTATTAGCCACGGCCCAAGTTTTGTTAGCTTTTTGAATTAAATGCGGCAACCACTTACTAACCAATCTATGGGTGGTTAGGCATATAATTATGTACCGTCAAATTTTCTAGTGCAATTAAAGTTTTCACTTTTAAAAAGTGTAATAAAAAAAAAATCAGTGATGGATTTAGATTTTTTTAAAGGGTACATTTATACATGAAAAAAATTCAAAAAATATTGTTAGTGCGAACAATTAATTTTTATTTAAATTATTTCATATGCATAGATAATAATACAATGAGTGAATATAAAATGCTTTCCAAAATGTAACTTAATGAGGAAAAAATATAAAATTTAATAGGGATATATTATAAATATTAATATTTAAGGGATAGAAGACCAATTTTTAGAGAATGGGAGTATATACAATTTTTTTTTAAAAAAATCAAATTATTAAATTATGTGACTTTTATTAATATCTTTGACAAAAAAAAATGAAGGGTCTATGAAAAATTCAACGGGAGTCCAATTATAAAATTATATAGCTTTTATTAAGATTTTCTTAAAAAAAAGAGAATACATGGACTCTATATTTTCTGTCATTCTGCCTCTGTTTATATATTATAAATTTCTCAATTAAATTTTTTAAGCAATTAAGGATTTAATCTATTAATTTGATTAATAAACATCTTAATTTTCTGATTCAATTACTAATTTTTAATTAATTATTTTTATCTATATTATAGACTAAAATAGAAGCCGTAAAAAAAAGTTTTATCATCCAAAAGAAAATTTTCTTCAAAAAAATTAAAATTTATTTTAATTTTAATATTTTAAATTAATTCTAATTAATTTTTAATATCTTTATAATTAATTTTATTCTATAATATGATATAGTTAAAAAAAAATTAATCAATAAATATAATAAAATAATAATTATATAAATCTTATATATATTATTTAAATTTTAAATATATAAAATCTATATTAATATTAAAGCATAAATTATTTAAAAAATTTTTACTTAATTTCCCTTCTAAAAAAAATTCTTCCAATAAATTTTTATTATTTAAAATTTTACTATTATAATTACTGTATAAATTATTATATAATTAATTTTAATTATTTCTATATTTAATGATGATTTTTTATTTAATCTCTAGATCATATAACTGGATAATACATGATCCACAATATTAATTTATTTTCACGCGTTGAGTACGTTCGGTGAATGCACCTTCCTCTAACAACATGCCTTTTTTTTTTTGCCTAGAGCTCCTATAGCGTGTTTTGACTTGGTTTTGCTTTTAGTATTTATAACTTGATTGAAATTATTATTAGAGGCTCTAAAAATGTTTTTATTTTTTTTTTAAATTTAATTGATTAATTTTTTATATTTTTTCTAAAACTTCTTTTTAAACTTATTTTTTTAAAAAATATTAATTTATTTGCTTTTTAAAAAATAATTTTATAAAAATATTTTTGAATAAAATATAAAAAAAATAATCAAAAAGTGATTTTGGAAATCAAACAACACCCTTAAATATTTATTTTGTTCTACTACTAGTAGTGTTGTAATCATTACCTGCTTTAGGTTTTTTTTAAAAAAAAAAACCATCACCAACCGCTTTGGATGATTTTAGGAACTGACTAAAAAAAAAGGTTAATTTTGGAAATAATTGTCTCAGTGTTTTGATTTTTATGTGTTTTTTTGGTTTTTCATTCCTCTAATCTCAGCATTGTTTTCTTTTTTTCTCTTACATTATTTTTTAATACAGTAGCTATAATTTTTTTTTCTTTTTAATTTTTGTGTGAACATGGATATTTAGTGCAGATATAAATAAATATATTAATTTTTTTTATTTTAATTTTTTAAAATTTAATTGTATTTTATTATAACATTTAGATACTCTCTTTATAGGTAAATTATATATTATATATAAAAAATTATATAATAATTATAATAAAAATATATATTTCATATATTTAAATTATATATTATATGTATTTGAATTATTTATTAAATATTTTAAAAATATATTTATTTAATAAGATAATTATTGAGAGTAAATATCACCCTCTTACCTTCGACACATTAGAAGTCGAAAACCTTCATTTCTAGTGAAATTCATGTGGCGAAAAAGGTGAAGGATAAAGGCTTCAAAGCCACACCAAAGTGACAATAAAACATGGCAGAAACAATGAGGCGGGAATCGAAGAAATGGACTTCGGGCAAACCCAAAGGAGGAACCCCTAAAAATGTCCCACTGGATCAACCAAATGAGTCGAGAACAGACCCTAACAATCGAATAAATCAGATAGAATACCCAGGAAGGAAGTTTGATTTGAAAAAGTAGTCAAAATTTGAATAAATCACAAAGAACCGTAGCCCAATTTGAACGTTGAGGTTAGCCCAGTGAAAGAGAATGAAGGTTGTTGAACCCTTCATTTGAAGATTTATTCAACTGAGAGCTTAAACCATAGGTCATTCGCCCCTCAAATGAACAAAATGGGGCCTCTAATACGAGTCTAATTAAAATATAATTGGCCCAAAGCCCGCAATTATGAGACAACAGCCATGAAGGGGGCCTTAGCAACATAAAGCTTAAAAAAAAGTCCAAGGCCAGAATCTTCATAAGTGGTCTTCATCGTGATATGCAATGAAGGTACTTCCAGTACATGGCCTCCAGGATAGAATCAAGCAAATATTATCTTGGACATGTGTATTAACCTCACACAGGGACCATCGTACGGGCCAATTGTCTTACGACACGTGGCTTTCCAGTATGATGACACATGTTCGCTTTAGAAATCTAACAAACACTATAAATACCTCATGATGACATATATTTCAATGTATGTAAAAACTTCACCAAAAATCCTAAAATCTCAATCTATTCGAAGGGCTCATCAGAGCCTACAGTATTGTTCGATCCAAATCTAACTTGAGCATCGGAGGGTCTTTACCAGGCTTAAAGTCTAACCATCTAAGTTTACGTTTGTTCATCAATGCAGACTATTCAATATCCAAGTTCAATTAAGTCCAATCTATAGTCCTGAAAATCAGAAGTTGTTAGATCTAAACTCTAATCAATTTTGATATATTTAATACAATAATGATATTAGATGTTTTAATCATAATTTTGATTTTTTTTTACAAAATAAAATTTTCAAAGTTTAACAGTCTCAAAATAATTGGATTGGATTTTCGTCCTTAGAACATGAATTTCGTGTGCTTGGCCTACAATACATTATGGGCCTCGAAAACAGGTTGAAAAATAGTACTCTTTAATTAAATTTAAAAGCTTAGTGGGTAAAGGTTGTTGAACCGTTCCTCCAACAATGTTTAATTGAGTTGCACATATACGTATGGAGATTTTTGAAGAGTAGTTAGTATTATAAATCCGATATATCGTTGAATTAATAGCTCGTTTTATTTTCTTTCCAATTTAATAGAGTTTTAATTTTTGGAAGATTTGATTTTAATGATTAGTAACAATATTAGAATTAGAAATAGTAGAAGACCGGATCAGAATAGGAGTTGGGATTTGATTCTTAATCATATTAATTGTAACACGTGCATAGATAGTGTTTGATCGGGAGTAATGGATTGCAATACAATATAATTATATGTTATGACTTTTAGAATAATTTCTTTACTACATATCTACAAGTAAAAAAGATGGACTTAAGTATATCTCTTATAAACCTATATGTATAATAGAGATTTTAATATGGCATTCTCATTTACAAGTTTTAGTTAGAATAAAATAAGATTTTTTACAAAAAAAAAAAAAATTACCAACTTTCTTCAAAGTTTCGAATATAACATAAGTATAATATTAGTAATTCAATATAAAACTAATCTATATTTAAATTTGGATCAATTAATGTCTTAAAATAATGATTCAATATTCACTTATTCAGAATAAAATTAGTTTTGATAAGGTAATTATTTTTCTTTTTTTAGGACTATTGATTGATCCAAATTGAAATTTATACTATCTTTATATTGAATTATTAATATTGAGATTTTTTAAATTAAAACATTAAATATTGACTAAAACATTAAATTATGATATTAAAACATTAAAGAAAGTTGGAGATGTAAAAAGTCCAATAAAATAATTCTTTGAGATGGTATATTTATGTCTATATATAGCTTTACTTTATAAAAGCCATATAACCTAACACTGGCTAACTTTTAAATTATTTATGAAATAATACATATTTAGATTTTTGTATTTTTATAATTTTTTTAATCCAGTCTTTATATTTTTATTTATTGCAATTGAGCTTTTGTATTTTTATTTCAGTAAAAATTAGATAATATATTTTTATTTTAATAAAATTTATATTATTTAAATACTTAAAACTATAATAAAATTATAATATCTTGAACTTATATGAAACCGTAATAAAAAAATAGATGTCGCAAAATATAAATTTAAATAATGAGTAATTTAAATTTTTTGTTAATTATTATGACTATTTATTTTTTAAAAACATAATATTCATTTATACTTAATATGGTGAAAAAGTATAAATTTTATTGTAATATTATTTAAATTTAAAATTTTATAGTTTTATTATAATTATAAGTATTGGAAATATATAAATTGTATTTAAATAAAAGTATATGTGATTAATTTTTATTAAAATAAAATTATAAAAATTTAATTTTAATAAATAAAAGTATGAAAATTAAATTTAAAAAAATAATAAAAGTTGGAGAATCTAAATATCCATTATCCCATAATTTACCGCACCTCCCACTCTTTGTAGGTCAATGCCTCGACCCCAAATCCATCCTTATCAGCATTAAAATTCGCTACCAAATAGCCTTGAATTTTTGCCTTCTTTATTACAAAAAATGAAACTGGTCAAAACGTCATTTATACTACCAATAGAATAGTAGTATTATGGGAAAATAATAATTGCTCTCAAAATTTTTTCAAAGTGATTTTTTTTGGGGTCATGTCTCTTCACCTTGAGAAAAAAATCTTCATTGCACATAATAGGTGCATTTTTTACAAAAACAATCATTTAATATGATAAAGACAAAATATAATCTAATTAGTAAGAAATCTAGAATAAATTTAAAAGCTATGCCAATATCAGTTCTGAGAGCTAATATGAAGAATTATATAAATAATGTATTTAGTAATTATTCACTTTTTTCAAGAGAGGAATTTTAAAATTTTAAAAATTAATTCACGTAAAAATAATGAATGAATATAAATATAATATTTATTTAATTTTTAATATCAATATTAAGAGTTGATATTAACATTTCTCTTAATATAAAAGTATATTAAATTAATTAATTTAAAATTATATTAGAATTTAAAACTAATTGCTAAATTCATATTTAAGAAAAAAATATATTTAATTTGTGAATTTAAATAGATATCTAATAAAATTTGAAATAATTGGATAACTAATAAAATTTAAAATAATATAAAAAATATGTAATTTTATTCTTTTTATTTTTTTTAAATGCAAAAATTATAATTCAGAAGTTTAATACCAACTCAGTAATTGGATTAATAAGTAGTACTAGCCTTTTATCGTACGCTTTGCGTGCGTTTTTGGCAAAAACACTAATATTAAGATAATGAGAGTAAAATAATAATTTAATTAGTATAAAATCTAGGATCAATACAAAACTATATTCAATTAACTATTTTAAAATTATATCAAAATTTGAAATTAATTGTTGAAATTCATATTTAGTAAAAAATGTTAAATGTATGAATTTAATTAGATAACTAATGAAATTTGAAATAATTGGATAACTAATAAAATTTGAAATACTATAAAAAATATGTAAAATTTATATCTTTTTAGTTTTTTTAAAGAGCAAAAACGGTAATTCAAAATTTTAACATCACCTCAAGAGTTGGCTTAATAAGTAGTGTAAATAATATTCAATAAAAATCAGTTTTAATCAGTAAAAATTAATTCAATAAAAATCAATTTTAATCAATAAAACTAATTTAAATTCAGTAAAAATCAAATAAAAAATAAGACCCTATTGAGATAAATTATTACTCCCTTCGATCATAAATTAGTGTCAAACAAAGTTTTAGATATTATTCACGAATAAGTGTCAATTTAAGAATTCAATATTATAGATTTATGTAAAGTTCTCTTTTTGGATTTGTTTAGTACTTTATTTTAATTTAATTTTATCTTTTGAGTGTTTAAGTAAGTGAAGGATGTGCTAGAGAGGTGTCCACCTAATTGGAATGTTCTGATACCCTATCTTATACTTACTCTCAGCTTTTACTTAAAAAAAAAAAAAGAAATCAATACAATATAATATAATAAAACTCAAAATTTATCTTTATTTATTTTGTTCATTTCTAAGACAAGTTGAGAATTATTTTCTAAAAGATATATTTCGAGTAGTATAAAAAGAGAATTATTTGAATAAATGAAAGTTTTTATATATTGAGATAATTTTGTCCATTTAAATTAAAATGATGCTTAAATTAAGAATTGTAGTTATAAATTATAATTGACAATTATTTAAGAACAAAAAGAGCATTCATTTTTCCAAAATTAAGAACTATCCAATCTTCTCTTGATTTAGTATGGTATCTAGACTTGCTTTTTAACCAAAGATAGGTCATTTATTAAGATAGAATAAATACATGAGTTACAAATTAAGAGAAAAACTGTTGAAAATTAAGCGTACGACAAGCCGTTTTCAATTTAATGAAACAGAGCGTTTTGGAAAAAGGCTTTAAAACACACCTAGAAGCAAATTGTTCAAACTCTTGGCGGGAAAATCAGTTGGAGGAATCTTTGACAGTTTTGTACATCTAGCACATTTGAATTTTAGTTGTAATTTTTGAAAATTTCATTTTTCTATTTTCCCTCTAATTTAATCTGTATATTTATAGGAGCGGGGCTCCCAAATATTGTATCTTTTTATCAATTCATACAATATACATATTCAAATTTTTTGTTCTTCTCTTATTCTACTTTCTTTAATTTTTCTTTATTTCCTCTTCTATTTTCACATAACTTTCTGTTTTCCCACAAATTTTACATGATATCAGAGCAATAAATCAATATATTATTTGTTCCTCAAATCACTCTATCTTCTAATTCACAGTTGATTGACTTAATTCTATTGGATCAAGAGATCAGTAATGGTAGATCTCAGTGATACAGAAGTTGCTTCAAACTCACCAATTCGTGATAATACTAGATCAGGTAGTAAAGGAAATGAAGTGAATTATGGTGATCCATTGAGTTTGCAAAGCTTAGACAATCCTTGAATGAATTTGGTAACCTCTCCACCCACTTAATCAAATTATCTAATAAGGAAAAGATCAATGGAAATTGCATTGAGTGTTAAGTATAAATTGGGTTTTGTTTCTGGAAAATTTAAGAAACCAGTTCCTGATGCAGCTCACTATAAGTAGTGGGTAAGAGTTGATCATATGGTCACCTCATGGATTTGAATTCAATTTCAAAGGATATGGTGAACTTTTTTATGTGCACAGGTTCTTCGCAAGATTTGTGGGAAGATTTGGCTCATCACTATGGCTAGAGTAATGGTTCCATGGAGTTTCAGATTCAGAGAGAGATTATGAATCTGAAACAAGAAAATTAATCTATAGCTAAATATTATACTACTATGAAGAGGTTTTGGGAGGAATTGAATTGTTTGGCTCTCATACCTCCTTGTTCTTATGCTATAACCAAGATCATGAATGATTTCATTAGCAGATCTCATGCTATGTAATTTTTATATGGGTCTGAATGAGGCATATGATCATGTCAGAGACCAAATTCTAGTTATGGACCCTTTACCACCAGTTAGTAAGGCATATCCTATGTTTCTTTAAGTAGAAAAGAAGCAGGAGATAGTTGGTCAAGGATCTACTACAATGGAGAGTAGTGTTTTGTAATACAGTCTACTGTGAGAGGATCCAGGCTAGGAGAGAAGAATTTTTCTAAGAAGAGATATTACAGGCACTGAATACACTATGACAGGCTAGAACACACTAGAGAAAGTTATTTTAAACTTATTGGCTATCCGGATTGGTTTAAGGATCTAAAGGGTAAGAAGACTGGATCAATGAATGGATCTGGATATAAATTTGCTAGAGTGATGTAGAAAGGGAAACATGAAGCTGCTTTTGGGAAAAATACAAAGATGAATGAATGGGTTGGTTTGAGCTCATTGATACAAAGTGAGATAGAGAAGTACATTAAGGGAAAAGAAGGAGCAACAGACGATCTAACTGGCATAATTAAGTATGCATGTAAAATTGTTTCCTATTCTCTAAGTTTGATTGATTGTTATGATTCTGAATCATGGATAGTTGAGCCGCAATTCATGTATGCATCAATCATAACCTCTACTTAACTCTTAAAAAACTTCTTGAGTCACATCCAATTTTATTGTGCCATGGTTCTACCAAATTTTTAACCAGAATGGTCCTATTTCATTGGCCTCAAAAGTAACTATATCTAGTGTTTTATGCATATTAGATTTTAAATTCAATCTATTCTTTATAAAAGAATTTCTTGAAAAGTCTAATTGTGTTGCTTTTCTGTATATTTTGTGTTTTTCAAGACCTAGTGACTAAACACATCATTGGGATTGCAGAAGTGAGAGGAAACCTATATAAGCTTACTAAAAATAGTTTTTGTCCTTCTTATATTGAGTAATTTCTTTGTAAACACTCTTCTGAGTTAAGTAAGTGTCATTTTCTTTTGTTTCCTAAGTATTATAAAAATCTTAATGCTCTAGACATTAGTTGTGTTGTTGCAGTCAGTTCTCAAAAGCCAGTTGATTATAGACTTTGGAATCTTCATTTAGGAGATTGTCCTTTTGATTTAATTCAACATATTCCAAGTATTCAAATAAATAAATAAAATATATTCCAGATTTTTGCTCTATTTGTTCTCTTTCTAAGTAGCACAGAGTACCTTTAAAATTGTTGAAACCACTTATACTAAACCATTTGATTTGGTTCATATGGACATGTGGAGACCATACCAATATAAAAGTATGAATGGGGCTCATTATTTCTTAATTTTTGTGGATGAGTACAACAAAGGGACTTGGAATTTTCTCTTAAATAATAAAGCTTAGGTCTATGGAACTATAGTGTCCTTTTTTCAAATGGTACATACACAATTTGAAGTGGCAATTAAGATCATAAGAATTGATAATGAAACTGAGTTTGTTAACCTGCAGTGCAAAAATTTTTTTGAGGAAAGAGTATTACTCACTAAAAAACATGCCCCTATACTCTACAACATAATGGAGTAGCTAAAAGAAAACAAAGACACCTACTTGAAATGGCAAGAACTTTAATGTTCCAAGAAAACTTACCCAAAAAATTATGGGGATAATCTATTATAACCTTTACTTATCTCATTAACAAACTTCCCGTGGCAAAAAAAGACTGGACATCCCATATAAATTGCTTTACCAAACTAAACTAGATTACTCAAACTTAAAACTTTTGGATGCCTATGTTATGCCACTAACTAAACCCCTAGAAAGATAAATTTTCACCTAGGCCACATAAATGTATTTTCCTAGGGTATGCACCAATCAGAAGGGATATAAAATTTTTAACATGATCACCACAAAGGTTACACTCTCCAGGGATGTAGTTTTTTGTGAACAAACATCACTTATCACACAACTATACCTTTTACTTCTGATACAGGTCTTATACCATTACCAATACCTTCATCTATAGACCCTTTTATACCTGTCTATATTGAGACACAAACCATATCAACCACTGCTACATCCTCCATGAACACATAACTTATTCAACCTATACCCTCGTCATCACCACAACTACCACCACCATCACCAATTCCATCTACTGAACCAGAACACCCATACAATACTATAACACCTAATAAAGTTGAACTTCTTATCATAAGATATAATACTAAAACCTCACATAAGCCTTAGTGGCTTAATGGTTATGTAGTGTTGTTATTGATCCCTCTACTTCTTCATCTAATCTTCTTTTTACATCTGATATTACTAAACCTTCTACATACACACCATATGCATATCCTTTCATTCATACTCCTCATTTTAGTGTTGCATAAACTAATTTTTTTAGCAAATATATCAACTACCCAAGAACCAAAACATTATAATTAAGAAAAGTTAGATTCTAGGTGGCAACAAGCCATGCAACTTAAGTTAGATGCACTACAAAGTAATGACACATGGGAATTGACTGAATTACCTACTGGGAAGAAAACTATAGGCACCAAGTGGGTCTATAAGGTTAAGTTAAAACTAGATGGGACAGTAGATAGATTTAAGGCCCGTTTTGTAGCAAAAGGATACAATCAAGTGGAGGGACTAAATTATCATGATAGCTTCTCACTAGTTGCTAAAGTAGTAACTATGAGAATTTTTATAGCAATAGTTGCTCACTATCAATGGCCTTTAATGCAAGTAGATGTCAACAATGCATTTCTCCATGGGTTCGTAAATGAAGATGTCTGCCTATCACCACTAGAAGGATACAATAAAGCAAAACAAGGGCATGTCTACAAACTCAATAAGTCCCTATATGGCCTTAAGTAGGCATCCAGACAGTTGAATATGGAATTCATAAATAAACTCAGTCAATTTGGTTTTATACAATCCAGCTAATACAATTGTTTGTTTATTAAAGGTACACAATCTACATACATAGCCTTATTTATATTTGTAGATAATGTCCTGCTAATGGGACCTGATATATCATTACCGACTCAAGTGAAAGTTTACCTGCATCAAGAATTCATTATTAAAGATCTAAGACATGCTAAGTATTTTATTGGAATGAAGATAGAAAGATCCACATATGGCACTTATGTCAATCAAAGAAAATACATCTTAGACATCATCTCAGATGTAGGGCTACTGGGTGCTAAACCCACTCAAAATCCCTTACCTCCATGCATTAAATTTATTGTGTCAAAAGGAGAATCACATCCAGATCTTGAACAATATAGAAGACTCATTAGGAGATTGCTCTATTTAAATCTCACCAGACTTGATGTCACTTTTGCAATTCAGCAACTAAGCTATTTTGTTCATCAACCAAGGAAATCACATTGGGAAATAGTT
Organism: Codiaeum variegatum; assembly: GCA_948294925.1. NCBI lineage: Eukaryota > Viridiplantae > Streptophyta > Magnoliopsida > Malpighiales > Euphorbiaceae > Codiaeum > Codiaeum variegatum. The sequence goes on from CAOJBK014781696.1 coordinate 14,361, forward strand.
CTTTATCTTCTTAGATATCTCAAAGGTAATCCAACACAAGGATTGTTCTTCCCTTCATCTAATGAACTGATCTTACGAGTCTATTATGATGCAGATTGTGCATCATGCATGGACACCCGAAAGTCCACTACTAGATTTTATGTTTACCTCAGTTCAACTCCTATTTCTTGGAAATCTAAGAAGCAAACTACAGTTTCTCGATCCACTGCTAAAGCAAAATACAAAAGCATGACGATTACAGTATGTGAATTTCAGGGGATTTCTTACCTCTTAAAGGATTTCTAGCTTACCATTCCATTACCCATTACTTTTATTTTGTGATAATAAAGTTGTTTTACACATAGCAACTAACCTTGTTTTTCATGAACAAATGAAGCATCTAGATATTGACTATCATATCATTCAAGAAAAGCAGAAGCAAGGTTTTATCAAGAATGCCTATGTCTTAATGAAAAATCAACTTGTAAACCTTTTCACTAAAGCCTTGTCAGTAGCTTCATTTCGTGCTTTAATGTGCAAGCTGTCTCTAGTTCCATTTAGCCAAAACTCATCTTGTAGCATATAACAAGACATTTTAATGATGAATTTTGGGGAAAAGGCTTTAAAACATGCCTAGAAGTAAGCTGTTCAAACTCTTGGTGGGAAACTTAGTTGGAGGAATCTTTGACAGTTTTGTACAGCTAGAACATTTGAATTTTTCTTTTTTATATTTTCCCTTTAATTTAATTTGTATATATTGAGGAGCGAGGCTCACAAACATTGTATCTTTTTATCAATTCATACAATACATATTAATTCAAATATTTTGTTCTTCTCTTATTCTTCTTTCTCCAATTTTTCTCTAATTCCTCTACTGTTTTCACTTAACTTTTTGTTTTTCCACAAATTTTACAAAAATCATCCAAATAAAAATACCAATGAAAATATAAAAGAAATACAACCAAATAAGAGCATAACATAGACAAATTTTAATAGTGGATCTCAAAATAATCCTTTAAACAAACTAGTGTCCCTTGATCCAGAGAAAAGGGGGAAAATGTCCAAGCATTAGGCTTATCATCCTCTAAACACACCAAATGCTTGAAAGAAAACTCAAAACAAGTAGATATACAAATTTCACCTTCATAGAATGGATGCGTTGATTTTAAAACTCAAGAATTTAGATCTAGAGGGAAAGAAAAGAAAGAATTTTTTTTTTCTATCTAGATCTAAAATTAAAAAAAAAAATTAAGGATGAGCATAAAAATACTCCATAAATGGAGAAATAAAACTGAAACAAAAATAATAAAGAGTAAAAACAAAGAAATAATTTGAAAAAAGAAAGAAAAATGAGGGGGGGGGGGTCACCTGGAAAAATATCAAAGACAACCTCTCCTCCCTAAACTCAAATTTTTAGTTTTGCTTCTTAGAGAGAGAGGGATGATAATGATCATAACAGAAGCAGAAAACAAAAGAAGTAGAAGAAGAAGAGAAGAGGAAGAAGAAGATAAAAACAATCTAGAGAAAGAAAGAGAAAGTTTATAAAAAGAGAGAAAAGAGTCTTATTGTTATGTAACAGAAAATGATAGAGATAAAGTATATATGAGCTAAGCTAAGCATTGAGAGTGTGAGCCCTGTTGTAACTGATTTGCTAACTCAGTAAGTCTCTAACCAACTATTACACTTAACAACTTTTTCCCTCTCTTTTTACATGTAATACTCGCCCTCAAACTGATGCTACTCCTTCTTAATACACTCCTCCTCAGCTTGGTGAAAGGATTGAAGTATCAAGTTGCTGCAGAATGAAGAATATTTTGGTGAACACAGTCCTTTAGTAAAAAGATCTGCCACTTGAAACTGAGATGACACAAACTTCAAGTTTACTAGTCCAACTTTTACTTTCTCCCTCACAAAATGAATGTTAACTTTAACATGCTTCATCGTTGAATGATGAATTAGATTTGTAGCTAATGTCATAGCATATATGTTATCAAAGTGAAGAATAGGAGTTGTATGTAGTTGTAGTTCCTGAAACATGTTGCATAACCATTGTATTTCTGACATAGTATCAGCTATAACTCTATATTCTGCCTCAATGCTTGGTCGAGACACATATTTTTTCTTCATGCTACACCAAGACACATGTGATTCATTGATAAATACAACAAAACCTATTGTTGACCTTCTGTCGTTGGGGTTTCCTGCCCAATCTGCGTCACAGTATGCTCTAAACACCAAATTATGCTTATCAACATTAATATCAATAGCTTTAAAAACAATACCAACATATATTATCCCTTGAACATATCTTAAAATCCTTTTGACACCAACCAAGTCATTAAATGTAGGCTTCTGTAGAAATTAACACACAGTGTTTACACTAAATGCAATGTTAGGTCTTGTGAAAGTAAGATATTATAAACATCCTATTAGACTTCTAAAATACTGAACATTAGTTTCTAACAGTATCTTCCTTAAGAAGTTTAACTCCAACCTGACTACGTGTCACACTTGCTTTACAATCTGTCATTCCAGTCTTTTGTATAACATCTTTTGCATACTTAGTTTAAGACCACACAGACTACCATATGCACAATACTTGATCTCCAAACCAAGAAAATAATGTAGTTGCCCCATATCAGTCATTTCATATTCTCTTTGAAGTGCAATTTTAACATTCTAAATGACCAATTCACAACTTCCTGTAATAATGATGACATCAACATATAATAACAAAAAACCATAGCTTCTTTAGTTATAGCAACAAATAGACTTGGATCAGAAGTAGTACACATGAAACCTATAGAAGCATGAAAGGAAGTAAACCTTTCATTCCATGCCCTTAGAGCTTGTTTAAGTCTATATAAAGACTTGTTAAATTTATAAACATATGTAGCATGATCTGAATCTTCAAAACCTTCAGGCTGACTCATATAGAGTTCTTCTTTTAGAATGATTTTTTAACATCCATTTGATGAAGTTTCCATTCGAAATGAGCAGCTAAACTCAAAATTAACCTCACAGTGGTATATCTAACCACTGGAGAAAAAGTTTCATCAAAATCAATCCCATATTCCTGAGAAAAGCCTCTTACCACTAACCTAGCCTTATACCTTGAAGTAGACCCATCAACATTTCTTTTTAGTCTAAAAATCTATTTACAACATTTTTATTTGGAGGAAGAGGAACCAAACTCTAAGTATGTTATCCAATTAATGCACCCATTTCCTCTTGTAAGGCTTTCTTCCACATGGGATATTTTAAAGCTTCTGTATAATTGTGAGCTTCTAAAGGAGTAGAGTCCACAGTTCCTGATTGTAATATAGAAAAAAGGCCTTTTTCTTGAAAACTCCTGCCTTAGATCTTGTAATCATAGATGACTATTAGTAGGGGGCAATAAACAAACTCCTTGAATTGGATGAGGAGTAGTTGATTCTAAAACATTAGTGAATACTATAGACTCAGGAATTACCACTTCAGTATGATCAGTAGCCTTAGTATTAGATGAAGGAATAAAGTTAACAGATAAAACCACAACATTAATATCTTGATCTTGAGAATGATTTTCACTATAATTACTGTGAACTGGTACTTCAGTCAAGTTATTGATGCTGTCAAGCAAATTCTCAGTCAATCCAGCAAAGTTAACAGGTAATGACACAATAAGAGGTTCAATGACAGGTTCAGTGTCAGACATATTAAGACTTGCATTGTTGTTGATACAATCATTATCTACAACCTGATCAACATTTTCCTGATCATTTAAAACATGATATATATAAACAGAATAAAAAAAGAACTTAGCTGACACAGGTGAAGATACTACAACAGTTGGTGCATTTACACAATGAGGAAGACTAAACAGTATGGGGTTATAAGTCAACATAGTAGCTAGAGTCAACACATTAGGTGAAGTTGAATCAGTGGATTGTAAATCTGAAGAGAAATACTACTTTGGTAAAGATTCCTTAAAAGGGAACTTAGCCACATAAAAAATAACATATCTAGAAACAATAAACCTCTTAGAAGTTGGATGATAAATAATAAAACCTTTGTATCATAAAGCAAAGCCTACAAACACACATCTATCAGTTTTTGCCTGTAATTTATGAGAACTATATAGTGTCATGAGTGGATAAGCTGCATAACTAAACACCTTCAAAATAGAAATATCAGGAATCTTGTTAAAAATCTTTTCAAAAGGAGATTGCATACTCAACACAGGCGTAGGCATCCTATTTATGAGATACACTGCATAGGCACATGCATGATACCAAAACTCAATTGGTAAACTTGCCTCCTTCATTAAGGTTAAGGCTATTTCTTTAACATGCTTGTTTTTCCTTTCAGCTGAACCATTCAACTGAGGAGTAAAAGGACAGGAAACTTGATGCATAATTCTTTTTTCACTTAAGAAGTGCTTGAAAATTGTGCTCATATACTCCTCTCCTCCATCTGTTCTAATACTTTTTATAGCAGTATTAAACTGATTGTTAATAAAATCACACTGATTATTAAAATGACTAAACACTTCTGCTTTATTTCTTAAAGGAAATATCCAGGTAAATTTGGTATAATCATATATGAACAACATAAAATACCTAAATTCTTCTAGAGAATGTTGAGGTATTGGAACCCATACATCAGAATGAATCAACTCAAAAGATAACTTTGTATGACTGTAAGAATTTGGGAAAGGAAGTCTGACAAATTTGTCAAACAAACATGCTTCACAAACTTCTCCATCTTTACCAGATTCTTGCAAGACTACATCATCACTAGATTGAAGTTTTTCCTTCTTCAACATAGTTTTCAAGATAGCATTAGAAACATGCCCAAGTCTTCTATGCCATAGTAAATCTTTGACTTTTTTACCAAGAAATGCAGTAACACTAGTAGTACTAACATTTGGAGAAGCTTCAAAAACTGATGTAGAAGTGTTATTAGATAAGTAAAACTTATTGAAAAATTTGCATAGTATAGGATACAACCCCTCTCTACTTAGGCCTTTGTAAAGCACCTTGCCCAATTCTTTTGTCCTATATCGCACATTCAAGGTCATCAAGTATCACCCATACATTATTTTGTTTGCACAACTGATAAATTGAAAGTAAGTTTGTTGTAAGTTTTGGTATAAGAAGAACATTAGATAAAGCTAAAGTACCAATAGTAGAATTACCCTTGTGAGTGACAGGAAGACCTTCACCACTGCCAATAGTTACTTATTAATTAATAGAAAAATTAGTGATATTTGTGAGAAGATTCATTTATGAAGTCATATGAGCATTAAATCTTTAGTCTACATACAAGAAAGGTGTTCCTGAAGCAAAAAATGTTGTAGAATTAACATTTCCAGTGTTAAAATCAGTTGAGTAGTTGTTTGAAGCATTGGTAGGGACCAATATGCCAGATTGACTTGAATCAGTTTGCAACTAAGATGATAAAGTTGGAAAAGCTGAAGTTGTTGCCAAATTGCCTTGAATTTTTGCCTGCACTTTAGAACTAGAACTATATGTATTAGCAGACTTAGGAAATTTTTAGAAACAGTATCATTCAACACAGATCAAGAGAATTGTTGTTGTTGTTGCTGACTAGTAAAATACTTCTGCTGCTGATAAGGTTCATACCTTAGCTGTTGATAAGTCTCATTTCTTTGACTTGGAGAGCCAATTAAATGATAGCACTTATCAGCAGCGTTATTCCTTCTTCCACATAACTGACGTTCAACTCCAGTACTACCAGTACCATAGTTGGTTAACTTTGAACATGTTCTGGCATTATGGCCATACTGATGACATAACTAACAAGCTCCCTGAGTAATAATAGGATAATTACATCTTCCAGAAAAATTTGACATGCCTCTACCACCATTTCTTCCTCCAATACCTCTACCAGCATTATAAAAACCTCAGTAGCTAGGTGCATTATTTGAGTAATTGTCTATATGAGAAGAATGAAATTATGGATGATTATGATTAGAATAAGTAGAATGAAATTGAGACTGAGACTGTGATTGTAAAGATTGAAACAGTTGTGGTTGTGACATATTCATATTGTTGTTCTGAGCTTGAGAAGCTGAATGATTAGCTGCTAACATACTCCCTCGATTTTGAAATAAGTGGTCATTACGCTTACCAATGACAAACCTTGACCTTTAATTATTTTTAAAATACATAAGTAAAAAATTATAAAAAATAATCTTGTGAAAGTACTTTTTGAGATGAACGCGTTGATATATTTTTTATATTATAATTTAAAATATTTTTTTTATAAATTCATTTTTGGTACTTAGGCATGAAAAACAAAATGACCACTTTTTTTATAATGGAGGGAGTAGCAGTTAAAGGAAGTAAAGTATTAGACTGATGAACTTGCTCAATGTCATACTCTGTAGCCTTCAAGAGAGTTTTAAGACTAGTAATTGAATAGGCTTATTGACTTCTAATAATACTCTTTATAGATGTATACTCAGGTGGCAATCCTTCCAGAACACTAATTACAACATCTTCATCTTCCATATGCACTCCTACTGTAGAAAGAGCATGTCTAGCATTCTTTATCTTTTCTAAATACACTTCAATAGAATCAGTTCTCTTTTTGATCCTTTGTAAATTTGCTTTTAACTGCATTATATTCTCCTTATTAGAGTTTGAAAATTTTAATCTTAAACATAACCACATTTCAGCTACTGAATTACTACTTACAACACATGTCATAGCCATAGGACTCAAAGTCTATTCAATCATGTTTACTATGTTCTAATCTTCAGCTTTTCACTTCAAAGATAAAGGATTAAGAAATTTAGTCACTTCAGCATCTCCTAAAATCCACTGATTTGGACATTTCACAGATCCATCAATGTAACCAAATAAACACAATCCTCTCAAGAAAGATTCCATATGAAGCAACCAAGTTAAGTAGTTATTTTCATCTAAAATGATATTAGGTAAGAAAATAGGTGTATACTGAGATCAAGAAGAATTAGAGGGAGATGAATTCTGATTCATATTAGTTGCCATTGATTTTCTAAGATCAATCAACAAATCTTCAATACTAATCTTGTAAAACAACAAATTTCAACAACAATTGCTTATATCTAACACATATAACCTTTCTCTGCAACTTTAGAACTCCAGTTACACAAGACTTTAAAAAACTAGAACAAAACTACAATTTTTCTTCATATTTTTAACTGAATCTGACAATTTTAGTAAAAGTCAACAATGAATCAATCTAACAGTAAAGAACGATAATAAAGAAAGATCTGGAAAAAAATAATGTATACTTAGCTTCTATGTTTACTCTGAGAATGATGTGGATCATTATGGCTCTGATACCAAGATAATGATCATAACAGAAGCAGAAAACAAAAGAGGAAGAAGAAGAAGATTCAAACAATGTAGAGAAAGAAAGAGAAAGGTTATAGAGAGAGAAAAGAATCTTATTGTTATGTAACAGAAAATGATAGAGATAAAGTATTTATGAGCTGAGCTAAGCATTGAGAGTGTGAGCTTAATATTGTTGTAATTGATTTGCCAACTCAACAAGTCTCTAACTAACTATTACACTTAACAGCTTTTTCTCTCTCCTTTTACATTTAATAAGAGAGAGAGAGAGAGAGAAGGGTGGTTGAGAGAAAAAAATATTCATCGATACTGATACTATTAATTTTTTCTATTTCATTTATATAAATTAAAATTAGAATTTTTTATTTCCTTTTTTTTTGCTTATATACTTGAAATTAATTTTTTAGGAGCAAACTAAACAAAAAGACAATTACTTATTTACCCAGATTTTAGGTAGAAAAAATACCATAAATTATTGTAAATTCTATTAAAATATGTTATCCCACATCATATATATTTTCAACTTGAACAACTAGCTTTTAAGGTTGATATTTCCATAGTTATATATAATCTCACAGCAAAGACTAATCGATCAAGACCAATCTCATTATATTTGTCAAGTATCAATTCACATACCTGATATGGCAATCTGGGCAAAAACGAGGCAGGATATTCCCAATTATTATTTTTTTAATTTATTAATATAAAATCTTCATAATTTTTATATTTTAAATAAAATATTATTCATATTTATCTTAAGTTTTATATGTTATTAATACTTATTCTATTTCAAAAATAAGACATTTTCATTTTTTAAGGTCGAACTTTAACTGTAAATTTCTCTCAATATGATTTATAAAAATTATATTATTAGATTCATATTTAAATGTAGTTTTATAATATTATTTTTTAAAATTTTTATTAATATATTTTGAAAAATATTCAAAGTCAAAATCGAATCTCAAAAAACGAAAACGCCTTATAATTTAAAATGGATGGAGTAAATAATTAAATAATAATAAAATTAATCATTTGACAATGTGTTTTTTTTAAATAATGTTTTATATACGTATAACATGAAATTATAATAAAATATATAAAAATATATTAATTTTATAAAATCGGATCTGATCGGAGCGAGGCGAGACGAGACGAGACGAGACGGGAAGACCCAATTCCATCCACATTCCAATATCATAAACAGGCATGGAATCCCCGTTGGTTTCGAAGTAGGACCAGATTTCCCCGTCGGATAGGACAAATTTTGCCATCCAATACCTTATTACACACTTGAGGAGGTGTTAATTTATGTTATCCCACATTAAAGACTATATATGTTCCTATCTTTCTTAATGAGTCAACAAATAATTATTAGTATGTTGTAATTAAATGTGATACAACCCTGCATCAGTATGATTCAAGATCAACTAGGGATTCAAGATTAGCTCGAGTTTTGCAAGTGTGCTAATTACTCCCTAAACCTTCAAAGACCTAGCCTGGTAGTCTTCAGGGTTCGGACGTCTAACAGAGATAGCTGACTACATCAGTCATCAACTCCCTGGTCATGTCACAGTCCCATCAAAGGTACTTTGCAGCTTACTCAAAGCGGACACATGTTCCAACTATAGGGACTCAGCCCCTTATTCAGGTATGACCAACTAAACACACAAAAGCCACACATAATCCATTTTTGAGAGCTCTCTCTCAACTCCTCTATAAAAACTGACTTGATCATTAGAGGTTTTATGCCAGACACCCGTTCGGGCACCCTTGACCATTTTACTGTCTTGTAAGTTAACCTACTCCAACAAGAGGAGTTCCAGTTAAACTCTGTGGAAACACTTCACGCATCATTGGCGACGTCTGTGGGAAACGCTGAGTTTTCTCACCATTTTTCTTCTATTCTTTCTCTGAGAATTGTTACACTGACAATTCTTTTTTTCATCATCTTCTAAAGCATGCATTAACAGCTCTTAAAATGGAATTTACCCATGATAAAACCCATAATATGGAGGATAGTCCTCCACCTGCCAACACAACTCAAGCTATAAACACACTCGTAAACACCCAGATTCCAGTAGTAGCCTGGACCAATCTAGCCACTTCCTTACAAACTCTTCAAGGACTCATAGGCCAACCTCAAATGCCTAGCTCCTCAACTCCAGCACCACAACCCACATTACCTCTCACAACTCCAGAATTAGTGGCTACTTTGCAAAGCCTAGTCAATAACCTTGTTCGATTACTCCTACAACTCCAGTCAGCTCTAACACTTAACCAACCAGCTCAAGTTGGCAACGACCCCCTTGCAGTGAGTAGAAGGTTGAATTTTAACACCCCTACTGGTGTAGAAATGAGGAGAGTGCCACCAAATAGACCTACAGAAGAAAGAGGTAGAGTTAGATCGGTAGTAGAAGTACCAGCCAGAGAGGAAAGAGTCAGAGATGGAAGTAGGAGGCCCAGAGAGGATGATAGAGAAAGGGTAGGAGATAGGCTCGTGGCTAGCAAGGCCAGACGAAGTAGAGGGGAAGATGACCGAAGGAGTCGATCCTATAGGGGCTCAAAGAGTAGGTGAAGGCACCCTCATAGACATAAGCACAGAAGGGGGGCAGATGATCAAGAAGCCTCAAGCCACTATGGCTCGAGAGCCATGTTGAGCGAAGAAGTGAGGAGATATGTAGAAGAGATGGCAGGAGCAAAGCATGGCTACAGGAGAGATTTCACTCTCAACCTAAAATCCCCATTTAGTAGAAGGATTAATGAGTTTCAGATGCATGAGAAGAATAAACAACCACAGATGATGAAGTATGATGGTAGTCAAGATCCGAATACACATGTCCTAGAGTATAAACATCTAGTGGAGTTGTAGACCACTAATGAAGAGGCATTGAGCTGAGCTTTTCGAAGCACGTTAGAATGAGTGGTATTAAGTGGTATGACAGTCTGTCAGAAGGAAGCATAGACTCATTCTGGAGTCTAATGAGCCTATTTATAAAGAGATTCTCTACTAGCATCCCAATACCTACACCCACACAAGCCCTGGAGAAGATGGAGCAGGGTTCAGATGAGTCACTAAGGGACTTCATAGCCCAATTCAATAGAGAAACTTTGAAGGTGACATACATAGATGAACCTCGAGAAGTCAAAGCCTTGTAAAAGTGTACAACTTATTAAGACTATTTCAAAGCTCTAGGTCGAAGCTCTCCTATGACACTGAATGAGGCCATGTCTACAGCGAAGGAGTATATTAAGCAAGATGATACTTTTTGAGAAAGTAGGTTCTACAGGAAGAGGAAGGCAAAAGAAGGAAGTTCATCCTAGAAAAGGGGAATGAAAGAAGAAACAACACTAAAGATAGGGGGATCATTGAGCAGGCAAAATCCCCAACCAAGGAAAATCAAACTAGTAAGGAGGGAAAGATTTGACCCCTCTAAATTCACACCATTAAATGTCAAGCCATAGGTGGTTTTCATAACCTTTCAAGACAAAGAGATCTAGAGGAGGCCAAGGCCAATCATGAAAGATCCAGAGAAGAGGGATAAATCCCAATGGTGCAAGTTCCATACCACCCATGGGCACAATACCGACAACTGTCGTTCACTCCTGGAAGAGATAGAGAGGCTAATCTAACAAGGGTACCTGAAAAAATACATCAAAAAGGCTGGCCAAGCTGGCCCAACAAACCCAACTTAGGTCACACCCATAGAAGATGGCGTAATAAGAGATATTGTTTACCTTACAGGAGGATCAGAAGAAATCCCTCTCAGTAGGAATAAGGAGAATGGAATAGCTCGAACCCACAAGCCATCAGAGTTCATCTTTTACAATGGCTCAAGGCAGTTAGTAGGAAGTTCGGCTAACAGGGCCACCAGGAAGGCCGAAGCTATAGTAATCACGCCAGTAGTGGCAAACTTTAGGGTTCGAAGGATCTTTATGGATACAGGCAGTTCGGTGAACCTCGTATCGTGGGAGGCTTTCACCCAAATGGGCATAGAAGAGTCGAAGATACAACCACTAGAAGTGTCAGTCCAAACCTTAGACAAAGCTATCATTCCAGTAGTGAGCACTATCAAACTACCAATAATAGTGGGAAAAGCTCTGAAGGCCGTAGTAGTCATGACGATCTTCATGGTTACTAAACTACCCATGTCCTACAATGTGCTATTGGGGAGGCCATTGTTGTGGGACCTAGATGTCTCAGTGAGCATTTGAAGATGTAGATTGACTATTCCTCTCCCAGATGGTTCAGACATTCACATCTATGGTGATGTAGTCCTCAAAGTGACAATGCAAATTGTAAGGAAGAGAAAGATGGTATCACTCGAGTTAGAAGAGGAGAACCTAATAGAAGAAGTTCCCTAAAATACCTAGGCAGAAACTAAAGGTGAACCTGCACAAGAGTTTGAACAGTTCGAAGTGGCTGGCTATGGTCAAACCTTACAGATCAATTCCACACTCAGCTTGGAAGAGAAGAACCAAAGATAAGAATTCAAGGCAAGCAGTTCTGAAACTTTTGCATGGGCCTCCTTGGAAATGTTAGGAATAAGCCCAAAAGTGATCACCCATAGACTCCATATGGACCTAACGTACAAACCTATCAAGCAGAAGAAGAGATGCTTCGGAGCTAAAAGGCAAGCAGTTATTGATGAAGAAATAGAGAAGCTGACTAAAGAAGGGTTCATAAGGGAGGTGCAGTTCCTAGATTGGTTAGCCAGTGTGGTAATAGTCAAGAAAGCCAATGGCAACTATCGAATGTTCATGGATTTCCATAAGACTCATAACCACTACCCATGATAGACAAGCTAGTAGATTCAACAGCGGGATACAATTATCTTTCACTGCTAGATGCCAAAACAATGCTACCACCAGATTTGGATGGATGAAGAAGATGAGGAGAAAACTTCATTCATCATAGAAAAAGGAGCTTATTGTTATGTGCCCTTGCCTTTTGGACTTAAAAATGCTAAAGCTACATATCAAAGACTCATCAATAAGATGTTCAAGGAGTAGTTGTGAAGGAGTTTCAAAGCTTATGTAGACGACATGGTGGTTAAGAGCATGAGCTTCCAGCAACACATAAAAGACCTGAAAGAAGTGTTTGGATTGATGAATGCCTATGAAATGAAGCTGAATATGGAGAAATGTGCTTTCTTCATTCACAGAGGTAAATTCCTAGGCTACCAGGTAAGCGAGAGAGGGATAGAGCCGAACCCGGATAAGGTCTGAGCCATACTAAAGATGAACCCTCCAATAAGCATAAAGGAAGTCCAGAAGTTGATAGGTAGATTGGTGGTCCTGAAAATATTCATGTCCAAGTCCGAGGAAAAGTATCTCCCATTCTTCGAATGGACAGAGAACTGGAAACAAGCCATGGATGATTTGAAGACCTTTCTAGCCTTAGAGCAGGATCTGAGTAGGGCCTTCAGAGGTAAAATGCTCCTATTGTACCTTTCAGCTTCATCGTACACTATCAAGTCAGTGCTAATGAAAGAAGAAGGAGGTCTGTAAAAGCCAGTGTACTACTTTGGCAAGGTACTACAAGGAGAGGAACTGAATTATAGTCCACTCAAGAAATTAGTGTATGCCCTGGTGGTCTCTTTTAGGAAGTTCAAACTCTATCTAGAAGAGCACCAAGAAGTAGTGGTAACGAACAAGACCTTACGAAAGCTCCTACATAATCTAGACCTTTCAGGAAGACTGCTATGCCGGGTAGTAGAGTTGGGAGGATATGACCTAAAGTATAGGCCTCAGACAACCATCAAAGCCCAAGCCCTAGCAGATTTCATTTCAGAATGCTCATTTCCATAGGAGGTGGTGCCAGTAAACGAAGCATTGGGGCAACATGAGGGTTCCCGAAGGTCAAATGGGAATTGTTCATCCACGGGGCTAGTGGCAAAGGTTCAAGCGGAGTTGGAGTGGTGCTAAAGAACAATGATGGAGTGCTGATAGAGTTCACTCTAAAGCTAGACTTTACCATAATAAATAACCTAACTGAATATAAAGCCCTCCTTCAAGGCCTTCTGGCAGCTGAGCATCTGTATGTTGAAGTGCTACAATCTATAGTCCTCAAAACTGGTATTGGGATACGTTGAAGGGCTATACAAAGCTAGACACCCATACATGGTTAGATATCTAGAGAAGTCAGACCTGTAGTTGAAGAAGATGAAAGAGAAAGAGATTGAAGTAGAGTTTTGAAAGATCCCAAGGGAGGCCAACAGCAGGGTAGATAGTCTGAGCAAACTTATAGTAGCCCATCCACCAGACATACCGAGCAGAGTGTTCTTGGGGGTTCTTACTCAGCTTAGCACAGAAGAGCCCGAACTTGTCATGGCAAAAGAATCAAAATCCTATTGGATGTACCCACTGAGAGAATACCTGGAAGAAGGCAGGCTCTCAGATGATGCAAAGTTGGCAAAGAAGATTAAGTGGAGGAGCTCCTACTTATCCATGCACAATGGGGTTCTTTACAAAAGAGCCTTCTCTCTACCATAGTTCAGATGCTTGACTCCTACTGAAGTTGAATATGTGTTGAGGGACATGCACGAAGGTGCCTTTGGAATACACGTGGGAGGAAAAACCTTAGCAGCCAAGGCCATTAGACATGGGTACTATTGGCCCACAATGAATGAATATGCGATGACACTGATAAGAAGATGACAAGCATGCCAGAGGTTCGCTAACCTGAACAAGGTCCCAGTAGCTAAGCAGATACCTATCTATGGTTCATGGCCTTTACCAAATGGGGAATGGACATAGTGGGACCATTTCCAATGACTACAGGGTAGAAGAAGTTCCTCATGGTGGTAGTAGAGTACTTCACCAAATGGGTAGGATTGGAAACCCTAGTGACAATCACAACAAAAAATGTGGTGAAGTTCATATGAAGGAACATTGTATGCAGGTTCGGGGTACCTCATCAGATAATTAGCAATAATGGAAAGTAGTTTAACAATTCCAAGATGAGAGACTTCTGCGAAGGTCTCAATATAAAGCAACACTTTTCCTCGGTTTTCCACCCTCAGTCAAATGGGCAAACTGAGGTCACCAACAAAACCATTGTCTAAGGGCTGCACCATATGTTATGGGCCTACAGAACAACCCCTAGAGAATCAACAGGTGAAACATCCTTTGCTCTCACCTTTAGCACTGAAGCTATCCTTCCAATAGATATTGGGAAGCCTAGTGAGAGAGTACACTACTATGGTAAAGAAGAAAATGAGAGAGGTAAGAGGATTGAATTCAACCTACTAGGCAAGTTGAGAGACAAGTCTCGATGAAGATGGCCACCTATAAGAACAGGGTGGCAAACTACTTCAACCGAAAGGTATGAAGCATAATATTCTGAGTAGGAGACTTGGTGATGAGGAGCTTAGAAGCAACAGGAAAGAGAGAAGGCATGAGAAAGCTAGCACCAAACTGGGAAAGCCCATTCAAAGTTGATCAAGTCATCGGTCCATCAACATACAAGCTACGAACTCTAGAGAATAAGGAGGTGCCTCACACATGGAATGTACAACATCTGAAATTGTACTACTCTTGATTGAAAATAAAAAGCACTCCTTCCTTTGTCAACACCTTAAAGCTTGAAGCAAGAAAGCCCAACTTGACTGGCAAAAGCTCCAAGGGGGGAACTAAGCCTATCTTGATTGGTGAAAGACCCTTCAAGGGGGGCACCAAGACCTCAATGAGCTAAGGCACTAAGTCCATCTTGACTGGAGAAAGACCCTCCAAGGGGGGCACTAAGACCTCTGTGAGCTGAGGAACCAAGCCCAGTTTGACTGGCAAAAGACCCTCCAAGGGGGGGCACCAAGACCTCTATGAGTTGAGATACCAAGCCCAGCTTGACTAATGAAAGACCCTCCAATGGGGGCACCAAGCCCAGTTTGACTGGTAAAAGATCCTCCAAGGGGGGCACCAAGACTTC
>CAOJBK014781876.1:0-10462 GCA_948294925.1 Codiaeum variegatum
TAATTTCTAGATCATATATCATTCACTCTTTGGTCCACATTCCATCTTAAACTTCTTAATTAGCCATCTAATTATTGTCTAATGTAGATAATGCATTACTCTCTAAATAATCATTTTATTTTTCATATTTAAGTAATAAAAATAATATTATAGATCAATATTTAAAATTATAATATATAAAATATATTTATATGTTCATCCCACTTATTTTAAACTGGAAGGAGTAACTTTTTAACGGTTAATAAAAGGCAAAATTTTTTTCTTTTTTATATTTGATACTATAAAAAGTCATTTTGCTCTTTAACTTTTTTAGAGACTATTTTACTCTATTTAAGGAGAAAAAGACTTTTTGTGCCAAATATAAATAAGAGATTTTTTTTTTTGCTTAATCAAACTAAGAAAATATTATTCACTAATTTCAATAATAATAATAGGTTTGTAGTTAATTTCATAAATAAATAATCTAACACTTTTATATCAACTTTATATATACCATTTTATTTTTTTAAAATAAAAATCACTTTATAATTTTTCAATAATACTGTAAAAAATAATTAATTTCCTTTTTTAAACAATTAATTAACTTTTTTTTAATTCTTATTATTTCTTTTTTAGCCTTTTTATACTTTCCCATTCCCCTTTTAACTTTGCGACCGCATGGTTTTAACACAGACTCAAAGCAATTCGTTGGCGTGCAGAAATTATAAAAAAAATGGAAATAAAAGACACACATACACCGAGTCACACCGTGTTGACTCAATGGACCGGCCAGAACCGCAAATCACGCCTACTCGTATTGAGCCAAAAAGAATGCTACGGTGGCACTTTAATATCATTTCTAAATTATTTTAGAAACAACAAAATAATTATAGTTTTAATTAAAAAAATAACACTGTATTATGCAAAACTAACCGCAAAACTTGCCGTTAAATGGCGACTAAACGGCGACCACCGGCGACTAACAAATATAAAACTCAAACTGATTATTGACTCAGTATACTCAAAGTGCCAGAACCGGTTCATTGAAAAACAAATCGCCGATATCTTGAAAAAAATCGTCATCATCATTACCTTGGCAAACAGACGGCAAAGATGATTCAAAGTCTTGAAACATGTAACTGAAATCTTGTAAAACGGTGTCGTTTGTTGTTGTTATTGTGTCATCGTCAAAGAGCGAAGGACCAGTACTTGAAAAATTAAAGAAATCATTCAAAAATGGTTCCTCTAAGAAATGTAAATCTGATGATGATTCAGTCTCAATCTCCCCTCCACACACTCGAACTGATTCTAATTTCTCAACCGGCTTTATAGGTTCAGATTCTTCAATCGAGTGATTTCTGAAGTTGAATACAGATATAGGTGAACCCAGTACTGACTCGGCACCTGACTCGTAACCAGAAGTTGAACTCGTATTCAACTCAGTCTTCTCCTGCTCAGCTTCTTGTTGTGAAGGGTTAATGAAATTTGTTAAAGCATCAGGTCCACGAAGTTTAATCGCGGCATTATCATAAACCATAGCAGCTTCTTCAGCTGTATCATAAGTACCAAGCCATAACCGGACTTTTCTAACAGGATCTCGAATCTCTGCCGCCCATTTTCCCCACGGCCGTTGCCTTACTCCCCTAAATTTCTTACCATTCGTAGTCGCTGTATTTAATTTCAGTGGCCGGTGACTCGCCGCCGGTGAGTCACCCGCCCTTCTTTTTCTCCCATTTGAAATAGCTATTGTCTCTTTACAGCTGGATTCAATAGTTATCTCATTCACATAGCGTTTCACTCTTTTTCCAGTGAAAAACTCATCAGCTTCTTCATCACTTGATGAATCAGTCGCGTCTGGATCTGTAACTGAAATACGTACAATTCTTGGTCCGTTTTGCCCAAAACGGTGTCGTTCTTTTCGCTCATCAGAAAATTTTTTCAACGGTTTTGTGAATTTTTTGGTCACTTGGTCTATCATTTTTGTGCATAAAAACCAGAGAAAAAATAGAGAAAAATTTGAAGAACAATCAAACAGATTTGAACAAAAACCCAATTTTCAATTTTTAAGAATTAAAACAGGTGGAAAAAGGAAGAAAAGCAGAGTTTGAGTTTCATTTGATAGCAAGAACACTGAAAATACCAGTTTTATAGGATTCTAAAACAGCCGAAATTAGAAAAATATTCCCATTTATATTTAATTTCCATTTTAATTTTTTTTTAAAAAAATTGAAACCGGTTCAGTTCGGTTCGTTTCATCCGGTTGGGTTTAAAGATTCCGGGCAGGACTAAAAATTTACTACAGTTTTGACGTTCCGCCGCATTTCGATAATAAGTGAAGATTTTGACACGTGGAAATATGGGCCAACAGCAAAATTCTGATCCAATTGCAAAATACACTTCCGTCCTAACTTAAATATCAAAATTTTCTTTTAAATATTTAAAATTATAATATAAAAAATATATTAATATATTCATCTCAAATAATATTTTTATATAAATTTTTTTATAATTTTTTATTTATATATTTTAAAAATAATTAAAAATAAAAATATAATAATCATTTATTTAAAAATAAAAAGAATAATTATTAATTGACTATTATTGAACGGTATGATTCCAATCACGTGAGGCCGAAGATGCCCGGATCCGTTTATTGGAATAATGTGAATTTATCACTTGGTTTGACTAATAAAATTAAGTTGTGGTAATTAAAATTTTGGTTGGTGTTTAGTGTAAAGTGGGAAAAGGATAATTTTTGAAGGTTGTTGATTCTGTGTAAAACACTTCATTTTGTGCTGGATTCTGCTGGTAAATATAATAATTTAAATTAATTTACCACCATTTCTTTTTCATTTTACAAAAATTAAAAAAAAAAACTAAATTATAATAATTTTAAAGTGAAAAATGTTAGGAAAATTTTAAATAAAAGATAAATTTATATGTTTTAAATTCTAAAATGAAAAATAAAATAGAATAAGTTGTATTTATTTGTGTAAAATATATTCAAATCAGATATTTTTTTTTCAGATAAAATAGAAAATAAGTTTTTTCATATTATAATTAAATATTAAAATTTTATTTTTTATAATTTTTCATTTTTTGTTATAAATAAAAAAATTAAAAATCTGATTTCTTAAAATATAATTAAAAATTTTATAAAAAAGAAATGAATATATTTTTTAATTTTTAAATAATTTTCTAAAAATTAAAAAATTAAGAAAATTGAAAATGAAAAACAAAAAATAATTTTCTATTAATGAACACATCCATAATTTTTTTCAGAATGACATATATTTTAAATTTAGTAAATTATTAATATTTTATTGAGTGAAAGATTATTTTCTATAATGGTTATTTAAATCTATTTTATATAGTAAGCCAATAAATATTAAGATATTTTAAGAAATAATACACAGTTTTGTATATTTTTTACTTAACATTACAATATTTTTATTTTATTAAATTAGTGTATGCACTTCAGTTAGACAGCAAGAAACTTCTTTTTTTATAAAAATCTTTTATTTATTTCACATATATACATTTTTTTTTACTGGGGAGGGAATTATGTTAAAAAAAAAATTTACAGCCAGAAGTGACGTGGCCGGCAACCTAGAATTCGCCGCCATTTATAATTCGGATTTGTACATCTTATTAGTCTCTATTTCCACAACCAAGACATACTTATTTTACTTTCACTTGTAGTCCGTGTACAATACGCTCCTCAAAAATATTTATACAAGAAAAAGAAAAATATTTTTGTTTTAATAGTGATTATTTTTATTTTAATATTTTTCACCAATTTCAAAAATTACTTGGATGGAGAATTTTTTCTAGCATAAAATTAAAATGAGAGAAATAATTTTTTTAAAAAAGATCAAAGTAAATGTTATTTATTTCAATATAATCCACTTTTATAAGATAATAAATTATAATTACTTGTAAAATATTAATAATATAAAAATAAAATATGAAATAAATGTATGATTACATTAAAATATGAGTTTTTTATATTGTAATTTTGGACCTCAAATTTTGATCATTATGAACATAATATTTCTATTATATAAGTTTGAGTTCGTTTTAATATCTTGTCATGAGAATATTGAATATTATTTCTTTAAATTTAAGATAACAAGGCCCAAATGTTTATATTTAATTTATTCTAAAATTTTAGTATATTATAAAAATCTTTATTAATTTTTTTTGAAATAAATATTTGTAAACTTTTTTTTTAATGGTTAAATTTGAAAAAAAATATCTCAATAGTGTTCTCAAAGTATTGGGAATCGAGCTGCTTACCTAATTGTCATCACCGTCGCCACTTGCTCCGGTTGTTTGTTGAAAATTAGAAACACTCTTTACCGTACACACACATCTGATGGATCTAATGCGGTGGTGTGGGGCTTTTACAGCCGTTGGATTTGTATAGTACAAAAGTCAACTTTACACCACTTGTATTACAGTGTTTTTTGGAATACCGTACAAGTCCCTCCAATATGGCATAATATATGTTTTTTTGGAAAAAAATGATAATGGTATTTATTTTAATTTTAATTTTATTTTTTTAACAATATCAAATTACTTACATTCAAAATAAAATATTTTTTATTATTAATTTTTAAAAAATATAAATATTATAATGTGTAAATAATATTATAAAATTTATTTTTAAAAGTATATTTATAAAATTTTTTATATCATATAATAATAAAAAATAACAATCAAAATATCACATAAGAGACCATAAAAAATTAATTTAGACTTAGTAGCTTTTTTTATTAGTTTCGAAAAAAAAATTACTCCCTCCATCCCATAATAATAAACTTGTTTTTTTTAACAGTCCCAAAATATAGATTACTTTTTTTTTAAAGAATCTCATTAATAATAATTACTTAATTTTCTATAATATCCTTATTTATTTTACATTGTTAATATCAAGCAAATTTTATTAAATGTGATGTTTAGAAAATTAAATCAAAAAGAATTAATTAGAGGTATTATATGAAAAATTCATCTTTCCAATAATAAAAACTATATGAAATGACCTATAAACCTATTATATTAGGACGGACGGAGTACTTAGTTCTAAAACTAATTTTGTGGGTAGTTCTGTGGGACGACCATCCTGAACCCATAGTCAAAGAGAGACCCAATATATATATATATATATAATTGTCAATAGAAAAAAAAACTTTTAAAGCTTTTATCATAAATGCTGTATTATGTAAATGTAACTTATCAATTTTAATTTATTTTTTAAAATTCTTATTTCAATAATCTTTTATTTATCATATTTTAATTTTTTTGTTTTATTTATTTTATTTTTTTTATCGACATGTACCATTTTTAAGAAGTTTAAATTTTACTGTACTAATATATATAAGAGGTTTATTTTATTTTTCATCCCAGACTCATAAAATGTCATAATAAATACTAATTAATTTTAAAAATTGGTCATTTTCTAATACTTTAAATCTATTTATTAAATTTAATTTTGAGTATACAAATTGCTAACCTATGTTCAACATAATTCTCAATTGCATAGTAATTGGCCCAAATTAAAAAAAAAAAAAAAGATTAAACGTTTGTGCATATTGTTATTAATTAGGCAACATAAAAGTCAAATAAATAAGTATGTTTTTGAGTAATGACTAAAACAACAAACAGTGATGTTGAGTCAATGTTCAACACTCTATGCCATATAATGCTGACTATAAGCCAAAAAAAGAAAGAAAGAGTTTGAATGAAGAGTCGAGATGCATGACGGGGGATTAAGACAGAATCCGAAAATTTAATATGCGTTAGTTCAGTAAAAATCAGTTGAAAAAATAAGACGTTAATGATATTTATTAACTTGATTCCACAATCACCAATAAAATAAATAAATAAATAAAGACACCTAAAGATTCTTGAATAGAGAAATTTTTTGATACTTAAGTCAGTAATTTTTATTAAGAAAACTAAATATGACAAAAGGTGAAAATTAAAGTTTAAATATTGTTCAGATAAAATTCAACTTCTTTTATTAGATAGAATGATTTCCTACTTTAAAGGATACTTGGACGATAAATTAGGCAAAATCTCGTTGATTTTCTTAGTTTCTTAGGCAATTCTGAGATGACTAAACTGACCTAACTTAATTGTTTAATTCTGAATTACTCGGCTAACTTGAGTTACCTCAATCACAGGCCACTTAAGTCAATTTTGGCCGTTCATTTACCTCTTAAGTCACGTCGAGTTAATAAAAAAAATTATTGAAAAAAATATAAGTCGGGAACAATTTTAAAAATTCGTTAAATTATAAGATATTTTTGAGATATTATCCTTTAATTACAATAATTAGGTATAAAAATGATTATTTCATATTGAACTGATTTAGAAAAAGCTTAGTAAAGTAGATAGTTGACTCATATTCAAACGAGTCTAATCTTTGTGTCATTGAGTCTCAAACACGAAACGACTCGGACCAAACAAATTACACAGAACAATGGATCCATCATTTTCATTCAATTCTCCTCTTTATTTTAATTTTTACCTAAATTAAAAATTTTTAGACGAATTTTCATTAAAAATTCTAAGAGATTTATAGGAAAATTGAAATTGATAATTAAATTTTAATAATTTATCAGATTAACCTTATTTTTTAGAGGAAAATATAAAATCATTAGTTGAAAAACAGTGTTAGTGCAGTAAAAATTGTTTCCCTTTGTCTTATCATTAACAACTTATGATTACGATGCGCGTGGGTTGATCACACTGCGGGGCCGAACTAGGTCAATATTGAGCGATATCAGATTATACTAATAATGTTCACTTAAATTCCATCACCTTGTTGTTATTAAGAAGCTCCCATGATCATGGAACAAACAAACATTACATTACCAGAAAATAAAAGACAGAAAATTTACAATGTTTTCTTGCTAATAGCTATCAAGACAAAGAATATTGATTTACTAGTCAAATCCTTTTACTCCAAAAAAAATTGAATTCAATAATTAAAATTTTAATTACGATTAATAATTTAATTAGCGCAACAAGATATAGGCAGTTCAAAATTCGATTCGAACTTTTAGATTTAAATATTCAATTTCTGAGGATTCAATCCTGATTAAATATGTAAAAATCGGTACAAATTTAAAAAAATATTAGACCAAATTAATTAATTATTTTTTACAACTGGTTAAATCGATCTGATTCAAAATTTGAATCATTATTATCTAGTTCAATCTTCAAATTTCAATTTGGTTCGATTTCGAATGAATGAACAATCAAGGTACCAACTTGAACAAACAAATTAATAGATGGAAAAAAATAAAGTCGACCAATTTTGTTTCTTTTTAAAATTAAAAACACTTACCAAATTTAATTTCTAGTTATTTATTTATGTGTCACTCAATGATTGGTTGTTAGAATTTCATAATCACACACGTAGGTAATTAGAAAAATTGCCGATTTGG
Organism: Codiaeum variegatum; assembly: GCA_948294925.1. Taxonomy (NCBI): domain Eukaryota; kingdom Viridiplantae; phylum Streptophyta; class Magnoliopsida; order Malpighiales; family Euphorbiaceae; genus Codiaeum; species Codiaeum variegatum. The sequence goes on from CAOJBK014781876.1 coordinate 7,437, forward strand.
ATGATATTGAATTTTTGGTTTATGTGGCAAAAGTTTGCGTTTAGATGTATTTGTGGGTTTAAAACGGCAACGTATTGATGTTCTTTTGAGTTGATGGGATGGAGCCTTTTAAAAGTGAAAACATTTATAGGCAAAACAAAGGGATGTGGTTGAATCTATATTAATCTAAACATTTTATGGTTGAAATGTGGTCTCTCAATCTCACATGATTATGTTGTCTTTGTGTTTTGTATTACCTAGTTGTTTGTCACATGAATTTTCTTGAACAAATGCAAACAAAAAGGTTTAATCTAAATTTGATCGAACTCAATTTTAATAAGAATCAGATATAATTTGATTGATTTTCTCATCATATTTGAAAGATATGAAAAGTGAGAGCATCACTAACTTGATGAAAGATAATACCTCACTCATAATGTAATTTCGATCTATTGAGTCTCCCTTATATATATATATATATATATATATAACTGACGCAGGGAAGAGTGAAAAGCAAACACACAGATGCGTAAAAACGTCGAAAAACTGAATTATTTCTGAATTGAATAAAAACTGTCTAAAATATCCCTACTAACACATATTTATAGTAGGAAAAGTCCAAACCCTAAACGGAAAAGAAAATATTTAAAAAAAACATAAAAAAAAAAGATAACTTGCGAAACAAGTAAAACACTAAAACCCAAATTCGGAGCCCAAAACGATCTAATTTGGCCAAAATAGGGCGGACCTCACGGAAAAGCCGTGACTTTTACTCGCGGGACCATTTCCAATAAGAAAACTCATAAAATTCGCCAAAATCCGACACTTCGGACTTTTTGCCTCAAAACTGCCGAATGGGTCAAAAGGGCCGAACGGGCCCTAAACTGCCGAATGGGCTTCCGCATACAATTGAAATATAAACCCAAAATTCACTATCATATTGGAATATAATAAAATTTTTTTTTATCAAATATTAGAATGTAATCACTTGTTCAAATAAAAAAAATTGCAATCGTATTAAAGTATTTGGGTTGTATATACGTGGACTTGTTGTAAGTGAGTAATGCATTGTTTGATAATGCTACTTAATTTTATTCTGTATTTAATCAAATTAGATTTATTTGATAATTTCGACTTAAAAATTTAAATTAAGTCAAAAATAAAAAATATTAATTTAAAACTTTTAACTTAAATTTATGTTAATTATAATAAGTGATTTATAATTTAAAAAATATATCACTTATTCTATTAAATATTAATTTTCAGTTTTATTAAACATCATCGAAGTGTTTAAATTCACATGCATAAAATATATGGATTAGCAAAATGGACAAGCATGAAAGTTGAGTACAGGTTCTCTTGGAGATTAGCCCCTCCATAGAGCCAGTGAACCCATAAACAAATAAAAACAGCTAAGGAAATACACCAAATTCGACAAATCACTGATGTTTTTTTTTTGGATTCTCTATAACAGTGAAATTGTACTGTTTTGTGTTTTCTTTTTTGTTAATTTGTATTTGGTTGTTTTCTAAAACAAAAGTAGAGATAAGTCAATGAAGCAGCAAATTCAAGATCTTTTCTTTGCTTTAGTCTTTAATTTCAAAAACCATCCTTTTAATCAAGATTATTTAACTTAATCAGTATCATCAAGCCCTAGATGATGCTCTTGATTATAGTGTTACCGGCTACTTATACTCTTTTATGTTTTTGTACTCCAAGTGGGAAAGCTTTGCAATTGCTTAGCTACTTAATCCCAAATTATTTTTTTAAAAATAAATAGTAATTATATTAGTAGAATAGACTTCTATGAATAGAACAAATACTTAGTCAAGAAAATATACAATCAATGAATTCATGGTTCAGAATATAATCAGAGTCGAAACTTACCATAAAAGAAAATTTATTATTTTTCTTCTGTATTTGCAATACTTTAGATATTTTTGTAACATTTGCTTCTATCACCATTGATACATGAAATGAAAAAGACGCAATCAGAAATCACCAACTAAGTCTAGTAAATTAATATTGAAAAGACTCAAGGCAAAAATTACTCTCGTATGTTGGAAAGTGAATCTCATGACGAACAATAACTCATTTTCTTAAATGTAATCAAGTTTGGTATGTGATCCAATATTAAAGGCCCATCAACGCTTGCGATTTATGATAATTTATGGATAGTAATAATGTTTAGGCATGATTAAAATTAATCAATTATGTATGAAATTCTAAATATTATATATCCATGAATATATTTGTAATTTTTCGACGTGGGATGTGGAATTAGTAACATCAACAGTCTCTTTAAGTGACAATTAGGTGGAGACAATTTCTTATTAAATCTAGTTGAAATTTGACAAATTAACGATATAGATTGGGTGATGGAACTGAAAGCCGATACTACTGAAAAATCAAATTTAAGAATCCATTATCAGATTAAGAGACAAGAACTGAAATCAACACCATCATTGGAGAAAACATAACCAATCACAAGGAAACATTGAATCTGAAATATCCCAGAAACTGAATGAAAATTGAAATTCCAGTCGAATCGATTTTGAAGAGATGAGGAGTACAATGATCGATTTTGCTCTAATACTATGTTAGAATTTGTGGATGGATAATAATATTTATATTCATACATGATTAAACGATTAGAACTAACGAATTAAACATGAAGTCATAAACATTATATATTCATTAGCATGTAATTTTCCAATGTAGAATTGGTAATCTAAACAGGACTACTTATCATCTTTTATATAGTTTCGATCTAAACAGACATCGTCCAACAAAAGGAAGTTTGAAGTTCAGATAGTATACTAAAATTTATATGCTCATAATGAGCTTAAAAAAATAAAAAACAAGTTTTGAAACTTATCTACACATAATCAATAGATTTGTGTTACATATAACAACCACTCATTTATAAATTTTTTACATATTTTATTATTATTTGATGTAGAATTTTTTTTTCAACACTAAATTTTTTTGTTTTATTAATTTATATATATATATATATATATATATATATATATATATATATATAT